>JAAAKL020007652.1:0-16665 GCA_010016065.2 Carybdea cf. marsupialis auct. non (Linnaeus, 1758)
AAACTTAAAACGAACAGAAATTACTCCGTATATGAAAGGGGCTTTTCCTCCTCAACGCCCCGCTCTTTAAGGTAAAGTTTTTTACTGTTATAAAATGTAGAATTAAGAGAAAGAGTCAAGCTTTAGCGTAAAGAGCAGAATTTTGGTCACTAATACATTCTGTGTTCTCAAAAGTAGTCTTGCAATTCAATTTTGCTTTGGCTTCTCGTATCTACAATATTTCAACGGAGACTCAGTTATCAAATTAAATTGTCGAACCGTATGAAAAAGGCGAAATCTTCCCAGAGTAGAAACGCACTAATGACATGCATGTTTTAAATCGCGGAACAAACAACATTCAACAACATAAGATAAGAAAATAGCATTCTGAATACAGAATGCAATTCTGTATTCAGAATTATAAGATAAAATCGCAAATTGGAAAGAAAATCATCAAGCGTAACAGTTTAAATTTTCAATTAAAATTCCTTCGATGCATTGTTAGTTGGAATGATGAACCCCGGATTAAAAAGGCAACCTAAAATCCTTTCATATTAGTGACACATAAATTTCTGAAGTTTTCTAAACAACTTCCACATCCTGCATATTATGGAAAACTTAGCCGGAACTTTTCCAGAAAATTTTCAAAAAAATTTCAAGTTTTCAATTTTATAAATGTATTTCTGTAGAATCCTGTAATTAATACTACTTGGCACGCGTGCCGTATACGAAGCTTTTGGGCCTCTGTTCCCTCCAAATTGCGAAATCCGCACAGTTTCCTAAAAGACTCCTAAATTTTTGGCATAATTCATACGCCTTTTGCATTTCCCAAATTTGGAAGGAAAAACAGAAAACTATTTTTACTTTCCGGGCCAGAGCACGAAAAGGTATAAAATAAATAAAATGAATCGTCAAAAATAGAAGTAATGACAGTCTATTCCATTTTGTGGGGGCCCTTATCAAGCAAGAGGTTTAAAATATAAAATTGAAAAAATGTCAAGGAATTGTTATAACCAATCAAAAACGTAGCCACCATATATCTTTGTAAGTTGTGAATTCAAACTCTGAACTGGAAAGATTTGCCAACAGAAAGATTCTTGTATTAATGCAGAAGACACAAAATAATTCGTGATATCTCCCTGCATCTGACAATGAGGGTTCGTTCAGACCCTGAACTAAGATAATAGACTACAATAGACTTGACTCAGTCAATTCAACCCTAGATTTGACAAGTTCCGGATATGGGCTAATTAGTTAGCAAGCACAGTCTGATTTTCAGCTTTACTGGCTTACTTGTTCCTGCAGACGGATCCATCTCATTCTATTAATTATCAGTCTTAAACGTTGGTCTTTAATAATTCATTACACTGCCAAAACCTAAATAAAATTCCTGTAAAATTATGCGGCAGATAGCGTGTACTGTATGCCTACATTATTTGGCGGCATGAACTGCTCTTCACACATACGTTGAACTGGTCTTTTCTCCTAAGTTGTAGGCTGTCTGATAAGAAAGCTGACCGTCTTTCTATCTTTGGGGGTTTCCTGGTTACCCAGTACTTGAATAGTAGACCGCAATAATATCAATCCCACGAACCTATGGAAGAAACTGACATGATCACGATAAACCTTACACTGAACTTCTCATGAGGAAATCCATGTCCGTCATGAAGTCGCTACTTAAATTTAACAAGTCATCTGCCTTATTATAGTTGTCAGTAACGTTATATACATGAATGTAAATTACAAATATCTCTACTACATAAGTTTTAAATTGGTGCTCTGTTTCCATTACGATACAATAAATGGGAGTCATATTATTGTAATATGATTTAGATCCAATTTCAAAACTTGTTTAAACACAAAATTGACAATAATTTATGCGTGATCTCCACGCAAAGAAAAGACGGCGGGACTCAAAGAGGTTGGAATTTCCATATCACAGCTGAGGGTATACCTTTATCCTCACCTGACGTCCGTCGAGCTTAAGTACGAACCGATTGTGAAAGTTTCCTCCACGACTTGTGATCTTCCATTACCGATTTGATTTCAGCCATCTCAGATAAGTTTGTGTCCGCTTTCAGATTGGCAGTGTAGCTGTCGGCCAGAATACAAGGCGTGATCCTATTTCCTCAGGATACGTGTGGCGGTGCCCTGCAAGGCGCATTTTTCGACTCCTCATTTTGTTGGACAATGAGGGTAAATCTTGATGCAGTTGTTCATTAGTACGTTTTTGTTTCCAGGAGACATTCAGTGCCATTCTGAGCATACACCCATCAAGCTGTTTCTGGAGGGCGTTTAAGATACGTTTAATTATTGGAAAAATATATATTTGTATTAGTGACGCGATTAACTTAAAGCAATTACCTGAAGAACGCCAGAGGGCGTGAAAACGTTAGCAGAGAACACTCAGAAATAAGAAAAAACAAAAGGAAAAAAAGGAAAAAAACGAGCTGTGGTATCATCAGGCCGTCATGAACCTATACTCAAACGATATGGTACGATGAGCTACTAATCATATGACAGCCTCGCAATTACACTGAGACTTGAAAACCCAGGGAATCCCCACACTGACCTTTGGTTCGGTCTCATGCCACGATTCACTCTCCCATCTGGTTCAATGTAAATCAATATCGACTAACTTTTCCTAGTGTTTAACCCCCTTTTCTCAGGCGGAAGAAGCCAATCTCCCCTTCCACAGGGTTTTTGTAAGCCATAGTATACTAGAGCAAGGGCTAATCTTGGCTCAGGTTTCTACCCCTGCAAATCGATTATGGGTTTCAGTTTCAGAGTTTATTTACGTTCGACAACCATAGAGTGGGATGTTGCCAACAATATCTTTGTAGGACTAGCTGCTGATTTAACAGATATTTTCTATTTTAAATGTATCAGCGATACTTAAAAACTACTTTTATCTTAAGATTAAATTTCATAAGCACATATCCTAAGTATTGAATGTACACAGCTTCCTAAGAGTACTGGTTTTCTGTGGTTGTCGTATACATATTGGTGTAATGATTATATAACCATTTTAAATCGTATGCCATTAGTCACTTATAGAACTGTCTTATAGTTCGGAGTATCAAGCTACAGTTTTTATGAGTGCCATAGCATTGCATACCATATTTTTCATGTTTGTAATTTCCAAAAGGACGTAATACATAGCCTCTGTGCTTAAAACACTTAAAAGGTTGTCCATATTGATATTTAAAGCTTTAGTTGCAGCCCAGATGCCCTCACTTACCCCCCCTCCCCATTCTTAACGCATGTGGACTTGTTAAAGACCAAAGTGCCCGTGTAGCAACATTTGCATGACCTATTTTCTGCCTCGCTTTGATATTTTTTAGTGTGTCTTGAGCTTGATACCGAGACGCACTTGCTCGCTTCGAGGCCATAAAAAGACTTTGACTTCCCTACAGCAAAATGTGATTTTTCTGCTGATACCACGAGTTGCCTAAAAGAGAGGTACTACTGTGTTCGAAAAAATGGTATCCTTATTATTTCTGCGGCGTACATCAAGATTCCAGCATGTTTTTGTTTAAATTTACTTCGGTGCCGTAGAGAAATACAGCTGTTGAGTTTACATGCGACTCTCTTGTTTATTGTTGGTGAAAATTTCTGTTTTTTGCTTGATGACTTTATCCATCAATTGGGCAGCTGTTTACCCGGCATTGTTTGCGTCACTGTATACGTGCCCGATGATTATCATTTGTGTCAACAATCTTTCGAATTCTGAAGCAGTTAAAGCCGGTGACATAAACCTGGCATTTGGAGTCAAACTTTTAATCAGCATCGACGTAGGAACCGTTTTTGAAGACGTTGCTGTGAAGCATGCGGATAGATCTTTGGACTAGGGATGTACGCCACTGTAAAGATCTGAGTGTAGTTTCCTTTTGAGTCAGTAACGTGTATATGCGTATGGTGGTAGAGGTGGGGAGGGGGTTTAGTAGTTGTTCAAGGCAATGGACTTCCAGGTGTCAATATTTCTTATCATTAATTATTTTATTAATCAGATGTGGTGGTCCAAAGATTATCTCTAGATTAGCTGAATACTCGACTTGGAATACATTGAATGAACAGTGGCATATCAATTTGTACCAGGCGAGTGATAAGAGCTTACCTTTCTCTTCTTGCTGGCTGTAATAAGCCAAATCGCTGGATATGTTTTTAAATTCAAGCGTACATTTCCTTTAAGTACAAGGTAGTCAAGTTAAAGAACGCAATGCAAAGATTCAGCCAAATCTTTGTCTTAATACAAACATTGAGAATTGCTTGAGAGTTAATAGTCTTCAAAGTATCCCACACCAGCCTGTTTATTGATTTACGGAAATGCGATGTGTGCGATGTGTACATTCTGTATGTTGTGTCTACAGACATCGTGCACAGGACTATAATTGGAATGTCTCAACTATCAAATCTCATGAATTTAGCAATTGTTACCTACCTGTCACCAACAGAATATATATGTTTTCTTTTTCGACCTGTCATGCCACTGCTGGCAGGTGTATTTTGCATGTTTCCCCCCGTCTACGATTTTGTCCTACATGTATCCACATGCTGTCATCCATGCCCTCAATTTCCTCTCCACATCTCTTCTTTTCCTCCTTATTGTTGTCAATACCTCTCTGCATGTCCACACTACTTTTTGTACGGTCAGAAGGCAATTTCCTTTCCATTGCCTTTTCATGTCATGCTCAGCCCCCTTTTTAACGAGCGAAAGGTTTGTTAAAATGATCTCCTACTGGCCGGATTTCTTGGTAAACCATTTTCTGGTCATCGAGTAGTAAGAAATGAGTGACGTTGTTGTTACTGACTAGTTGTTACAATGAAGGAACCCAAAACCTCTTTGCGACAACTGATGATCTTGCATTGGGTTTAGCCAACCACATGGGTCTTAATGATAGCCCACAGCACAGCAGTGCCCCTAACGTATTCGCACGACACCTTTGGCAGAATCATAAATATAAAGACGAGAGATGTGTTGTTGTGTTTATACATAAATACATAGGTGTTGAACAGATACGGAATTCAAACTCGGTACACGATACATTCTCTAAGAATAGATCTATGATGAACCGCAATGATGTGTTTGATAGATGTGTATAGATGTGTGTAGATGCGTATAGAGATGTATAGATGATGTGTATAGATGTCAATAATCGTGGACTTGTTTGCAATAAGTGGAACATAAATATGCTATGTCTTAAATGTCTTAAACTAACGGTTAACTCTAAAGGCAAAAGACAGTTTACGAATTTTGGGTGTAAAGTCTTTTGGTTGGAATGCCTCGGGGTTGTATTGTAAGAATGTAGCTTTTCATCTTCACATTGAAAATCTGCCTGCTGATTTGAAGTGTCAAGCTGAGCTTTGTTTCAAAGCAAAGTCTTTCCATATAATAATATGAGGCATCACTTAAGATTCAAACAACATGAGCCGTGACTGAGCAGATAAAAAACATACGTCGTTGATTTTCAAGATATATCTTAATCTGAATCAGTAAAACACGAGTCGGTGAATTAGTATTTTCAATAAAACAAGGGGTTGATGGGTGATCCTCTTAAACAGCAGAACTGTGAAGAAAGCAAATAAACTAAAACATTAGGAATATGTCTGGCAACTATCAAGTCTGTTATTCCTAGCGAAAGAATGGGAAGTGATGCTCAGCCAGAAATATCTCGATGTCAGCCGAGCTAGTTGGTAATCTGTAATTGGGAAGACTATGTTTCCGTATTCCATTTGT
The DNA here is from genome assembly GCA_010016065.2 of Carybdea cf. marsupialis auct. non (Linnaeus, 1758). Classification (NCBI taxonomy): domain Eukaryota; kingdom Metazoa; phylum Cnidaria; class Cubozoa; order Carybdeida; family Carybdeidae; genus Carybdea; species Carybdea cf. marsupialis auct. non (Linnaeus, 1758). Next base: position 5,717 of record JAAAKL020007652.1, read on the forward strand.
TTCTCTGGCCCCCCTTCTGTTTCAAAAAAGTAATTTACGGACACCGTAGAAAATTATTATCTCAAGATGTGCTCAATAAAATGATGGAATGGAAGGTATAAGTGAGAACTTGTGCATTTTTATTTTATCAATGGTTTATTTTTTGAAGATTATGAGTCAGAGCAGCAGGATCCCGAGAATACAATTAAACATCCCTATTGTAAGTTTGTAAATCACCAGAATAAGTTTACAGATCCCTAGAATAGGTGTATAGATCCCTAGAATACGTTTACAGATCCCTAGAATACGTTTACAGATCCCGAGAATAGGTGTACAGAGCCCTAGAATAGGTGTGCAGATCCCTAGAATAGGTTTACAGATTCTTAGAATATGTTTACAGATCCCTAGAGTAGGTTTACAGGTCCCTAGAATAGGTTTACAGATCCCTAGAATAGGTTTATAGATCCTTAGAATATGTTTACAGATTCCTAGAATAGGTTTATAGATCCTTAGAGTAGGTGTACAGATCCCGAGAATAGGTTTACAGATCAATAGAATAGGTTTACAGATCCCTAGTATAGGTTTACAGATCCCTAGTATAGGTTTAGAGATCCCCAGATGGTCCGTGTAGCACCGTAACGGACCATCGCTTTAGGGCTAAGCTCGAACTTGTATGAAATTTATAACAACATGGAAATATCGTGAGAAGTTCATGATATGTTCCTACGTAGTTGAATGACACGACACGAGAATAGTTTTAAATATTTAGCAGTTACAGAAGCAAAGAAGGAGTTATGTACTTTCTTCCATGATATGGCTAGTCCTGGGTATTGAATTATTTATTTTTACCTCTTGAAATTACATAGGATTTAAAACATCAACGTGATTGCCATACGCATGCCTATATCCCCTTTCCAACGTGGAGTAATATCATCATCCTACATGTTTGATCTTCGGGTTTTTTGTGCGAACAGAGCTTTTAAGTGCGGATTATGTTTAGGATTGTCGAGATCTTGAAGAAACGTAAACTAAGAGCGTAAAGGGTTGTACAATAAGAACATCATTACGAGCAAAAGACTCTTTACTTCATGAGCACTTAATGATGTGTGGAGAAGGTACTCGTTACCATGCTTTTTACCGGGTCGTATTCCAGGGTCAAATTTATGTATTTGGCTATAGCTTAAATCATTAAAAAAGGAAGAAGTGGAGGGATGGAACACGGTGATGTGTACCTTGATTTCCAATTGTAGATGGTATCATCATCTAGATTAGGACTTTCACTTGAAAATTGCTCCTTTCCTTTTCGTTCCGTTCTTTTCCGTTCTTTTCCGTTCCGTTCTTTTCCGTTCCGTTCCGTTCCGTTCCTTTCCTTTCCGTTCCGTTCCTTTCCGTTCCGTTCATTTCCGTTCCGTTCCTTCCCGTTCCTTCCCGTTCATTCCCGTGCATTATCGATAGGGATTCAGGTTTGTAGTTTAGCTTAGAAGATTGATGGTACATATAAAATCAATTTAAAATCAATTTAAAGGAGTCAACATTTTGTATTTCGTATTACTTCGGTTTTAAAAGATAGATAGCAAAGGAAGTTTGGGAGGGACATGACTTTTACCACGGATTAGAACTCAAGATAAAAGTCGGATAAATTTCAGAAGTAAATAATAGTATTCAGATACTTCTAAAAAATAGACTGAGTGAAAAAGAATGAGAAACTATTCATGATCCAGGGCTAGATTTACTCGTGGTTGGATATTAAAAGGTAGTGTGGAAATTCCATACGTGTTCTAGAAGCTCTATAAATGTTTGTCTCGATTATCTTTTGTTAACAGTCTTTCACTGGACCTACAGAGGAACTCCGTTTGCTCTTATTGTTGGTAAATTAGAACGGGAGTTCGAATAGAAGTTACACGATTGTACATTCCTTACGCTTATTTTGTGATTCTGGCAATCGTTCTACTTACTCCCCGTAAAAACAACGAAATTAGGGAATAGATATCTATGCATAGAATGAAACCAGTTGCACTTTATTATTTTCTCTTCATAAAAGCCAGAATTATTTGCCCTAAAAGCAGAATGTTTGCTGCTTATTTTTATGCAATGCTGTTATATAATCTTCTGGAATATGAGGCCTATGATCCAATCCTAACCTCAATTTTACTCAATTTATAACAAAATAAGCATAAAAAAATGCAAACTTGAGTGAGAGTGCGAGAGGATTTACACCTGAAAGTTATGTTATGGGAGGATCTGATGTTGCGCTAAAACATCGATCGAAAGCGACATATACTTTGCTAGAATTGACGTACTGTTAACCAGTAATAATATAAGTTTGATCGATTATGTGTCAATATTGTTACAGACATCAGCAAATCCCAAATTTTTATAATGTTATCAAATCAAGATTTAGAAGAACATTTATTTTACACAAACCTTCGTCCTTGAATTACATGAAAGCGAGTATTATTCGTAAGTCAGTTATCAATGTACTAGATAAAGTCATCTGATAATTGAAAAAAGTAAACTCTCGACTGTTGTATTACGGATCAGAATTCCCAGGTTTTGCTACCTCATCTTCATAAAGTTCAGTTTGAATTCCTTAGAAACAACATGCCGCCAATTTGCATAGATTGTGTTTTAAATTAATCAGATTTGGAAACTCTGATGTCGACTGATCGAAGTATTGATATTTATGTCAAGGTTGTCTTAATGAAACGGTGAACACAAAGCGGACTATAGAATGGACTGTCGTAAACACGTTTTGAGGCATGTACGAAAGCTGTTTTATCTTGTCGATCGTCATTCATGCTCCCATGTTATCTATGAAAACGCCATTTCAAGAAGGAGTGTTTTTGATTTTGAGATAACCTTGACAGTTTATGAAAACTGGTAAAGAACTTGGAGGTGGACTGTAATATGACATCCGAAATTTTTCTCCGCCTTATTATGGCCGATGCTCTTTACTTATATATGCCATTGTTTTTCAAGCCTCGAGTGTAGGGAAGCTTTGATGATAATGATGATGATATTCCGGCGTTAAATTGTTCTTACACCTTTGGTAACGAGCAACTGACTTGAGATTAATGCTTTCCTCTTCGAAGCATTCCACAGTGCAACAACGTCACACCTCCGCAAGTGTTAGCATGAACAACTCGTATTTCGGCTTGCATCTACAAGGCAGCGGGTAAAGTATCTCACAACATTTTGTCTAAGTCATAAATAATTGATCATTGATAGGTTTTCGGTGAGCTATCCTGAGATGCGGGTTATCACAGTCATTGATGAAATGGAAACTGTCATGGGCTACTCTCACTCAAGACAGGTGATGGTGAAGGCTAACGTGCTTTCTTAGGATCAAGCGGATTACATCAGTGCTTAACAGAACAGGATGTCTTGCTCTGTGTTGAAGTTCATTGGGAAATGAAGGTAAAATACCTTAATTTAGTCTCCATCAGGATTACTCAACGGAATCGGGATACAAGCACAGTATCTGTATAACATGCCTCATTATGTTTTAAAGCCCTTGGCTGATAGGTTATCCTCTTTCAGGATTACGTCAACAACATCGGATGTTAAATCTACTCATACAAAGGTAAGTTGTAGACAGTTTATCGAAAGGAGGTGGGCGTCCAAAAGTTTCAGATGGTAAATTGTGCGTTATTTGGAACAATTTGGTTCCCATTTAACGTACTTGAATTTACGAGGCCGGATATTGACATTATCGTCATAAAAATTAAGGCATGTTATGAGTTGATGCTATTTTTTTTATTAAGGAAAGTTCAAATCGCGACTTATCTTTCAGATCAATTTTGTTCTGTGCAGATCATAAAGCGAGTACATGTTCAGTGTATAGAAACGTGTTAGTCATGTTTTTTCATCAAATTATGTCTTATTTTTCCTTGATAGAAATATTGGTAAATCAACTTTGTACCACAAGGTTAGTTTGATCACGTTTTCAAGGCTATTTCGAAAGCAATGCAATGTGATACAGGATTACATTTAACGCCTTCAACAATACTAGCAGGTATGAGTGTCATCACTGGTTTACTTTAAATTTACAGTGTTAGAAAAGCAACTTATTGACTTTCGTCAGATTTTGAAAGAAACCTTCCATCCTTTCGAAGAGGAAAACATAGTCTTGTCTTACAATCATGGTGAGCTGTACAAAATGTAGACTAAGGCAGGTGCGACTTAATCTGTTGGACGTCTTTTAAGCCTTCTCATTGGCTCTATGTTTTCACGTAGTGCTTGTATCAGATAACATATAAAATGATCTCAGTGTGAAAAGTGAAGAGTACTGGTGTATTCGAATTGTATAATACGCCAGGAAAAGTACAAGCCAGGCCTGGTTTGCTTGTTTGATCTGGTCCGTCGACGCAGTGTTAAATTTGGTATAACCTACGAACTGGTATGTAAAGGCGGGTGTTCATGACTTTGCCTTGACCGATTTGGTTGACTTGACGATGTGTCCAAATTGCATTTTGACACGGAAGAGCTAAAATTACCAGTCGATGATGGTTACTGAGATTTTTATGTAATATTAAAACATCAAATCTAGACTCATTGGTGTTACTTATGTAGCGTATGAGAGGGATGGAGATCCTTTAAAAACCTGCGTGTGACAAGTGGATGGAAGAAATCCAGTTAAGCTTAACAATAGATCATTATAGTGCCAATGATGGTCTGGGCAGAGATAAGACGGTGGTCAATTTTAGAGTCATGAACAGATCTGGAAGATCATGAATGTGCAGATGATACCTGAGCAACGCACACCAAGGCATTGTATACTTTCTTGTTAGTAGCTAGGCCTATATGGAGAGAATGCATCATATTTTCCCTACCTGCTTTAATTAAATCGCTTTATTCCAAAACAAAGTAAAAAAGCGCACATAGGACGACGAAAACCCCGTCCATCATCGTCATAGCTTTCCCTTATCATGCATTTTATCAACAGAAAAGGAAGGACTATGCCAGTGGACTATATACCGATCAAACAGTAGGGGGAAAGTACTAAATATACACCGAGTTTCTTTAATACTTTACTAAAAAGGTTTTATTTCTACGAGCGTTTGTCAAACTTACTCAAGACAAATTGTTACTGGCTACTGATCTTCCATTTTTTCTTACTGCCGTTCTTTGAACCACAGTGATAGTCCATTGAATATGCAGGTATAATCTTAAAACTTATTACGGAACCAACATCAGTTTACGTCTTGTCAGCCAACCTCATCCCGCTGTCGCCCTGCAGGAGTCCGTTTGCACCAGGCACCTTTCATCCTCTTTCCTTGCACCCTGTCTTCTTGCATTCAGCTCTCTTGTTACCGGTCCCCTTACATTCTTTTCTCGTCGCCTCTTCCGGGCCTCTTCTTTCTCTTCCTCTTTGTTGTTGTCCTCTCATGCAGCAGATTCTCAAAAAGTTTGTTGGTGGTATAAGAAAAGAAAACTGCATGAAGTAGCGAAAACATTTTAGTACTGAAAAGCTTTTCTCGTCTGACACTCCTCAGTTTACAAAATCGTCAGAGTTGGAATAGAGAAGAAATCAATGAAACTTATACCCAACTGTGTTTTGAAAGTATACAATCAGAAGTCTGACTATTTGTGTTGTTGTATCAATCTGGTAGTCAGACATCCGATTGGCTACTGTGCAATTTTCATTTTCAATTTGATAACTCAGTCTTGATTATAGTTGACATAATCTGTTTATTGGCATTGATGTAGGGACCGATTTCACTGACAGCATTCTTGGCAAGATGGAGTAGTTTTGTGGCCTCACCCATTGTATCAGGAAAAATTTTAAAGGCAATTATCATAATCTACGTCAATGATAATGTTGGCTAGGTATCGATGACTGCGTGTTTCTTTTAAGGTCAATTCTGGATTTGTGTGAGGAGCGACAGTGCATAATCTAAGCACAGAATGAAAAGAAATGGAACAAGTGTATCGCCGTTCAGCAAACCTGCTGCAATTACGAAAAAGTTATTTTTCCCTTCCGGTGACCTGACTAATGAACTCGAGTTTTCATATAATGTCATGATTGCTGATGTGGTTTCCATGGCTATACCATACGAATGATCTCCTTAACCTTGCTTTGATTAATTTAATCAAAAGCTTTGAACACGTCAGCAAATATGAGTACAGTCAGTGCTTCCACAAGCGAAAACAAGGTTTTTCTTGAACAAGGCTGACTTTTCTCAATATTTCCTCAGATTCCTTAAAAGCTACTAAACATTTTCTCAGACATTCCCTTGAAATTTGACAGCGCAAGTTGAAGGAAATAACACCAATTTCGTGCGGTCCACAGATTTTTTCATAACGAATAAAATAATTTCTGATAGAAAATCATGATACTATGTAACATTTCAGAAAAAAACCCCTTGGACAACAAGATACGAAATAATGTTGATAATTAATGGAGGGCATGCATTGATATATTTCGAAGCATAAATCCTTGTGAAAGTTCTTACGTACCTCTTCAGCTGTTGAATCCAATGCATTAGAAACCATTTTCCTATGGAGGGGTAACATCTCTTCTGTAGGCTCATATTTTCCAGCTTGGCTGGAGCCTCTCTTCTCTGTCTTTGAAGTATGCTGTAGTTTGCAATAGTGCAAGCAAGATCTCGTGTTTCAGTGTTGCTCTCTGTTTGCTTTTAATCAACGAAAGCTTTTCGACTGCAGCATTGTAGAAGGGAAGCGATAATAGCACACCTATTACCGTAGCCAGATTTGCGTTGATCCTGCGACCTCCATAATCCTTTTCTTCAAAGGCTACTCTCCAGTATTCTGGGGATTGCATTTCTTTATTTAATGAAGGATTCATTGCATGTGCCCTCCAGTCTTCATCAAGAGCCTCCAAATCAGCTACCTCAGTAAGGTTTGGTAGGCTTTTGTAGATTTCAGAAAATGATGGCACGCTTAAATTGTAAGCAACCTTTGGTGAAAGACAAGGAAGAAATTTAAATTTTAAATTAATCTTTTCTTTGTTTGTGCCACCAACTCTATTAAAGAACTTTTCAATTTGTGAAAAACAACTGAACATCTTGATATTTCTCTGCTAAATTTTCGATGATTTCTCGCATGGTATGGCTGGCTTTAACTCCGATATATGTCTTAACAAGTGGGATGTCTTCTTGTTCATATCAATAGAGAAGACGTCCGTTTCTCTGACACATTTCAGATCAAGAAAATTTAAATAAATTTCTTTCAAAAGCTTCCTTACCGAATTCTCCAATCCATGCTGCAAGGGCATTTCGCTTTGGTAGAGAATGTTAAGTGACGTCAATCTTCCAAGGTTAAGTGACGTCAATCTTCCAAGGTTAAGTGACGTCAATCTTCCAAGGTTAAGTGACGTCAATCTTTCAAGGTTAAATGACGTCAATCTTCCAAGGTTAAATGACGTCAATCTTCCAAGGTTAAATGACGTCAATCTTCCAAAGTTAAATGACATGAACTCAGGATACGCCAAGGAGAACTTGTTCTTAAGACTTTTCAAAATCATGTCATTTGTGTGGATTGGATCTTCAAACACTACATTTGTAAAATAGTGGGTTAATACATCATACTGTTCAATCATTCGATCCACGCGTTGCTTCATGGAAAGCTATTTTATCTGAGAAGCTTGCAGTATTTTGTGCTGGTCAGCTTCGAAAAGCTCTTGAGATTCCTGCAATGCATCTGTTCGATGTGAAGATGCATTAAAATGAGAGTATATGTTTCTACATAAATCTTCCAAAGACTTTGGCAGCTGTTCTCCTGCTTGTGAGGCACAAAGATGCATAGAATGACATGAACATTTTACAGTTTGTATCTAAGAGAACCGTTCTTTCATATAATGTAGATACAGAATGATCCACATGCCGTTCTTGATGACTTTTGACAAGACAACCAGTTATCGTGATTGCTTTTCCATCCGGAATTTCGATCATATCTAAGAGGATGGTATTCATCTTAAATCCTTCGTCATCAAAGTAGATACCAAGAAGTGCTAGCTGACTTTGTATTGAACGCTCTGTTGTCTCATCAATGATAAAAAAAGACGTACGTTCTTGGAGCTTCTGACATCTTTCTCTTAAGAACTGTATTCCTAGCACCTGGCGAATAACATAGCTTGTCTTCTGTTTTCCCATCGAGACTCTGATTAAAGTTTTATCGTTTGGAAATAAACTTCTCAATGATGACATCAGATCTGCAGATATACTGACAGGCAAATTCTTCTCAGCAATAAAAGTAGCAATCTTAATGTCCATTCTTGCTTTATCCTTGTCACTTGGACCAAGCATGGAATCGATTTTCTTATTTGTTCTTTCTAGTCTTGCACTTCTTTTCATGGCTTCTTTGAGGGTGTTACTTTTCTGATGTCTTACTAGAGCTGTTTTTGAGCAGCATTCTTTGATCTTACATACTAGGTACTAAGGCCAAAAATAGCCAGTTTTATCTGTTTTCTTCATTAACCAGTGCTTGAAGTCAGGATTACGAAGCCATGGATCGCGAAACTTTTGCTCGTATTTCTTTTGAGAAGACACAGACTTTTCTTGATTAATATTTCGCTTCATTTCAAATCACGTAAACAACCCTTTTGATAACGATAGAGAATAGCATTCAATTAGAAACAATAACAGCTCCAAACTATTTATAACACCACAGAAAGCTGTGTTGAAATACAGTAGCACCATTTTGGATGGATTTTCCTGGATTGATTTCCGGCCGTTAAATGCCGAACAAAATAGATAACACGAAGGTGTGTAACAAGGGATTACGACAATGTCTCATGATGTCAAGTAAGTTTGACAGCACCCTTCTGATAATCGAAACAACGTGAAATCAAGAAATATCATGATAACATGATAAAATTCATTATTCCCTCAAAATTTCCCTAAAGTATATATTTGAAGAATGCTCATTACTCAAGCAGGGGGCTTAATTACCTCCTGTTTTCAAGTTATGACTTGAAAAACCAAAACTTGTTTGACTTGTCAGATCAGTTTATGGCAAAAATGACAGTGCTGTAATTTAGGCAAGATCTAAGCTCATTAGTTTCCCCTTACTGTTTCTGTTAACATTTTTAGTGAAAGGCCATTAGTTGCTTCTATTTAATATCCTAGTACAATTGCCTCGAAAAAACTAGCTTTTTACCTCTTATTGAAGACTATGCTGTTGATGGCTGCTTCATCGTACCTCAAACATTTTCTGTACAATCATAAACGTGATTTCTTCACAGGGTAATGTGCTTTTATTATCCTTTTCTATATTTATTGCGAGGAATTGTTTATTATGTTATCATGACGATTAGATCGAAGCATTGAAATCTTTTGACGAAATATATACGTGTTGAAAATTTCGGACACTGTTACCCATCTATATGAAATAGCCACGCAGGACGTGAATGGTGATGGAAGAGAGCGTGCTGTGTTTGCATGCAGTTCATCGATTACCATTGAATTTAGAGTACATTTCGTTACAGGGCTAGTTAGTCAAATGATAGGATAAGCCATTGATCAAATGTCGTAAAAGAAATGGCCCTGTCAGGATTGGACGTCTTCTCGTGAATTACTCACTTTGATTGTAACCATTTACAAATGCATTGCGAACTGTGCTCCTCAAGTTGTCACGTTCGGTATTTCTAAGGAAAGAAAAATGCTTTCCATATCTGTGAAGGTTTATTTTTAATCAAGTTAACGATTTCTGTGGATATTGTGCTGCTTTGTGGTACGTTAGTTGTATTTGTAGAGTGTGCAGACGTTAAATTTTTAGAAATAGCCGGCTTTGCATTTTTTATACGAAATTTAAATTATTTATGAAACCTCATCCTTAAGTAGGTATAACTTCGAGCTACTTTTTAACGTTTAACTGGCTTATGGAATGACGTTGATTGCAGTATTTTTCAATTTCACGCATCGACATTGGGACATTGCCCCTTTCAAAAAAGAAGTTTTTTGAAATTAGGATATTCAGTAGACGGCATCAGGATGGAGGGGCGGGGAAGAAGTAGTCTTGCTGGAAGCGTTATTCTATTGAAACGTAGAAGTAGAAAAATAAAAATAACACGGCTATAATATTATGTTGTTGTTGTTTTTGAATTGTTGATTTGAATAATAATTGATATTTTATTCCACTTTATGTATTTGTTAATGTAAATGGATGTGATTTTAACCAAAACAACAACAGACTATGACATGCCATTTGTCAATAAGAGCATTTCTTAAAATGCCAAAGTTAACGGAGGAGATTTATGGTTTTAGTTGCCTGCTCGGTAGCTGTAGAACGGGACATTTATTTTCACCTTCGTGTGTATTATTGGCCTTTGCACGAGGGAAGCATAGCTATATTTTTAAACTATTGTGGACTAAAGCAAGAGTGAATAACGTTCTTGATAGGTTTTCCAAGTTGAGGTTAAATAAAGTCATGACACGTGCAATTACAAAATTTCAGTTTCTTTTGCTTCTATTAGGCTAGGATCAAAGTTTAAATTTAAGAAAAAAGCATCAGACGTAGCGCATGTTGTCGGTTACGTATTTTGCAGTGGAAATTTTCAATACAAATGTTCTAGCATCGAACTGTCCATTGTGACAAACTACAACATGTTATTAACCACTCTAATATGATCGCAGTTCACGCCATAGCCTAGCATAACTGTAAGGAACACTTTGTGTAAGTACTTGCGCGGATTATTACCTGCAGAGAACTTGGAAGTATCTTCTTAAAGTTCTGTGGGCTTTAGGAAATTATTTATGAAATCCAGGATGACCTTTTATCACTTTCATTACGTATTGGCGATAACTTGCAATGTTAGACTTCTTGGGCATAGACAGGCTATCGTTCACAACATTTGTAGTATTAGTCACCTTATGAAGAGTGCTTGCAACACCGTTTGTCACATCTTTTTTACTCCTACAGGCAGCAACGCCTCTACTACTACTACTACTACTACTACTACTACTACTACTACTACTACTACTACTACTACTACTACTACTATTACTACT
>JAAAKL020007653.1:0-16664 GCA_010016065.2 Carybdea cf. marsupialis auct. non (Linnaeus, 1758)
AGAGAAGCACCGTAATTAAAATAAGAATCGTTAGAACTTTTGGTCACAAGATTGCCCATGAAGCAACTATTAAAAACATAAAAAGCCAGCGGGAATTGTTATGAATTCTTTATGTATGTTTTCGAATGCAAGTTTCAAGTTGGGACTTGAAGTATACACTCCACTCCGTCGTACTTGTAGGCACGTCTTGGGTTATGGATTATGGTGAGAAATTCTAGCACTGAAGTGTAACCTGAAGGCTTTCAGGACAGCTTCATTAATTAATGCCACTTGTAGATGCCCGGAGATGAAAAAGTGCGTGTCGTCTTAATATTAGTATTTCAAATTTTAGATTCCTTATCCAAACTGCTAGTTTTAGATAGGTTCGGCTCAGATCCTGTTCCTTAAACTTAAAAGCGTATTTGCCATTTTTTGAATACGTTAGGTACGATTCACCGATTTTGAATGGCAGTGGATATTATATGCTTGTTACATAATAGAGGAATGGAACAGAGAGTAATACGATATTTGTGATTTTTGTTGAATTATGTGGAATACAGCAAAATGTTCCTTCCTCTTGTTATCAAATAATATTATCTTTGGTTTTTAGGAGCAATGTCATTTGTACTTGAAGACCTGGAAAAGCACCAGAAGATATGGGAGGCATACTGCGAGTCCCAAGATGCAATAAAAACGAATGCATTAAGAAGGTGGGTGTAGTTGAAAGATGCTTTTGCTATTGAGCACACATGTGGTAGTGTTGCGCATTCAATCGTATTGCCCAATTGGTAGTTTTGCACATTTTTACTAGTGAGACGTGCCGGTAATTTGAACAGATTCGCGCAGTCCCACTGATTCTCAAATTCGGATGTTTTACTCTGCATTTCGTATGACCATAGATCTGAATAAATTAATTTATTATTATTTAGATCTATGGTATGACATAGTAAATAGTGTGATCAAGAAGGTTTTCTTCTTTGGCACGGCTTTAGTTGCTGCAGCGGGTGACTCAACAAATGCGCACAAATACTCAAGAGGGACAAAATGATTTCTTAGGGGATGTTACATGAAGCTCATGGTAGTGAAACAGTGAGGCGATCATGGGATAGTGAGTCAACCAAACTGGGTGAATATCGAACGAAAGATCCAAGCAATAAAGAATCGAAAGATAGCACGCAGTGTGTCAACACATCACAGTTTACTCATAAATAGTGCTACTGGAATACTAATTGAAACTAATCCAGCCAATCAAATATTTGGAAATAGTGAATTATGCAACATATGTCAATTTTGACATATCGGCATTTCAAATTTTCTAACCTGGATTTCAAATTTTCTAACCTGCATTCTTATTCTTTGTGTTAATTGAAATTGATAAATTTGATTCGAGAAGAGCTATCGTAATGTAATGCTATGAATGCTGTTACAGGCGCCTTGATGGATTCTTTATCAGCTTGCTACACAGTATGTAACGAAGGAAATAGCAAATTCCACATAACACTCAAGCAGATTTGCTGCAATCAATCCTTGATCAAAGAAAAAATTGAAAGAACCACTTGTCCACTTCCTGGGAAACCAATATTTTCAGGAGAGTTAAGATATGCTTACATGATCATCCCAGCCACTTTTGTCATTTTCGGAGACCTTCCCACTATGATGGTTGACAGGGACTCCTAGAGTGGGGATTTATTGGATTTTCACCTGGAGGCAAGGGTTGATAAGGAAACGTAGCTGTATAGGGGAAAAGGAACACTTTTATAGCTAAGGAATGATCCTGTTATGATTTGCCTACAAGAAGATTTAACTGAAAAGACTGTTCATTACGCATGATCACATGGCAGCTTTCGCGGAAGTTAAAATTACACGGAAGTTGTGCAGCAGTTGGTTTAGAAATAGCAGCAAGGAACATATGTAATGAAAAGAGGATCGCAAATGTCGATTATATATTTCTCTTGCTTTTCTTATCATTCCAGCTCGGTGCAATCAGACCAAGACATAGAATCAGTTCTCGGCGAACGTGATACACAGAGGAAAGACCTTCTGAAGCGCATTGTCACCGAGGTAAATTTGTGCGGATACCGGGGTTCGGAAATGAGGGAAGCAAAGTAGGGATTTACGTACCTTTCCCGAGCATTAGGCATCCGGAACAATTGCAAGCCGGGCAATAATGATGATGATGATGATGCAGTTTTAACGCCGCACAGTCCCCTTTGCGGGGGCTAAGGCGTTGCCCATGCATTATCGCATAAATTTTAAAATTATGTTTATATTCTTCAAGTCTCTCAATGGCTTGGCGACAGCATATTTAAGGCATATTTTAGAACTTAACGTGCTATTGAGAAGTTTAAGATCGTCTTCTCAGCACCTTTTGAAGGTCCCTGCAGAGAAATTTAGCTCTTATGGCTCACGGCCCTATTCCTTAGCGGGTCCATCCATTTAGAACGCCCTCTCGTATGATGTACGCTCTTGTACACCCATTTTTATTTTTAAGCATACAACTCAAGACACATTTATTCAGCCTTGCATATCATACATAAGACGTTATTTTGATTTGATTTTTGTATGAAAAATTGTGGGTGTTAAGGAGTATTGCCTGGGAAAGGACTTTGAAGCACCTGTTGTAAGTGCGCTGTATTAAAAATGTTGGAAGTGTCAATCCGCTGACTCGATCTTTTTTATTAATACAATATGGTTTGTATCGCCTCTATCCCAAACTTAAAAAAATGGTTGCTACGGCCCTGGATTTTTATATACAAATCGAACAAATTTACTTCCTAATGATTAGACTGTTTCTATGATAGCTGTATAACACGTTTCTTATATTCACATCCACACTTAATAAATCGCTTTCGCCCAGACATTTTCCTACGAGAAGTTCCAGTACTTAGGGACTTCAACCAATTATCAAGTCGTTATCTCAAGTCATAAGCAATGTGGGTGTGGAAATTCTGAAGGAGGTCAAGCGCTAGTAAACCCAAATCCTCTGAATTTAATATCTTTCAATGGCCTAGATCGTTCAGACGGATGGCGATTCTTTTATAGTGAAGCCACTTGCTGAAGGTCTATTTTCAATGGCTCAGATTGTTCAGACGGATGCCGATTCTTTTATAGTGAAGCCACTTCTGAAGGGAGTCTAAACTCCAAAATTGCGTAAAGATGGATGTTGTCTATCGGTGGAGATCTAGCAACTAATGAGATGACTAGAGGAATTCAGAATATTTTCTCTGTAGTTGCATTAACTCAGATCGCAGTGCAGCATTCGCGATAGCATCAGGCTTGTGTTTGAATCCAAATGGTGACATATTGTGCTCTTTACAGTAATTTCTAAAAGATGCGGCGTGTCTGCATTTTCTGGGACTATTTGTAGAAAAGTGTCTGGGCGAAAGCAACTTATGAAGTGTGGATGTGAATATAAAAAACATGGTATACAACTGCAATATAAACAGTGTAATTATTTGGAAGTAGTTCGATTTGTAGATATAAATCCAGGGCCTGGCCTTTCAATGTCTTTGTCAGAAGATCATATTCGACAATGATATTCATGCTCTGGTCTGTTGGCAAAGTTCGTGGCATAACAGGACGAGGTATACAGGATTGCGAAGAAGAACCACCCCCCTATAAAAAAAACCCCACCCCGCCACCAAACAAAATATATGATAAGAATGCTATTGTACATTTCAGTTTATTATTTCTGGCAAATTACGATTCTTTTACAAGGTGATACACAGTAAATAGCATGGTATAGACGTCGTACTATGTTACAAGATTTGATACTGCTCGTTCATTGATTCTTTTACAAAAGATGAAATATGTTGCTCTTATTGTAACGAGCAAAATTTTAACATTGGTATAGTTTTTTTATACTTTAATGCCTTTTATTTTTATTGTGAAATTGTACGTTGTACATTGCACTACTGATACAATTCCAGCATGCAAACGTTCGTACTGTCTTTGCCCGGCACGCTTAGTGGGAACAGTGAATACAAACATCATAAACATTTTAGTGAATGAGTATATATGAAATAGAGAAATAGAGAAATGCACAGGTGTGGTAACAGTGGTAATTGAGCAACAACAACAGAAAAAGAAAATGTCCAACCAAATAGACAGAAGGACTGAAGAAAGGAAAAGGCACTCTAAACTATTGTAAGTAGAAAAACGAGAGAAGGAGACGAAGAAGAAGACAACAAAAATAGAACAAGAGCCAAAAAACCTACAGTCAATTATAATAATGATAATAATGCTCTGGTGGTCGTGTGCGTATTGGCCGTCCGCGCATGATAATTTCGACGCGTAACGATTTCAGAAACTTTATGTTAATAACTCTTATTGCTCGTATGGTATCTTATCGATAAATTGATTTCTTTACAGGAAGAGGCACAGAAGCAGGCATTCCAGATACTACAATATCAAAGGGACACCAAATTAACTAGGATTAGAAAACAGGTATCGTACGAACGATTTATGAATACGTATTTAGTTATTTACTGGTCACCTTCTATCACCACCGCTAGAAGCACCATTAAGTTCAGAACACACGTCTGGCCATATAAAACCCACCAAAAACACCACTGGCACCATCAAACCCACCAAAAACACCAATAGCACTATCAAATCCACCAAAAACACTACTGGCACCATCAAATCCACCACACACACTACTAGCACCATTAAAACCACCAAAACACTACTAACACCATCAAACCCACCAAAAACACCACTAGCGCCATCAAATCCACCAAAAACACTACTGGCACCATCAAATCCACAAAACACACTACAAGTACCGTTGTGACAGTCACTGCCACTACGAACTGCCACCGGTACAACGCATGTCCAAACCGCCATCAATACCGGCTGTATTAGCACAACTGCCATCAGCATTATAGATTGGCGGCATCACCAAAAGTGCTACAGCTGCAGGCAGCATCAGCAGGATGTTGCGTTTCAGTTTCGGACCTAATCGCTGATAAAACTCCTAATAGGGCTGTTCCTTAAGTGGCCAATGTGAAGTCACAACACATTACTTCATCGGAAACAACAAAAGAGAGTTGCAAATAACACAAGACGTATTGGTGAAAATGTTTGAAATGAAAATGCGGCATGAATACGTATAGAAACCCTGCACACTTCTGAGAGAGTATATTAAGTAACAGTAACGTTTAAAATCAGTGCTGTTATGACGCATTTCCACAATCTGATTATAAGGGATGTTTCTTTAACTTTTATCTGACATAAATTTGTGTCCTCCGGTTCGATTTTAGGTGTCACATTCAATACCCTGAAAATAATCAAGTTAAGACATGGATTTGTTTTTCATGATTAACTCGCATTTCAGGACTGTTAAAACCATTCGCAAAGAGGTCTGGGGCGCAAGTTAGCAAAACCTGCTAAGTGGATTCATACGTGACAAAACCCTTGACAAAAAGTGGGATAATGTGCCCCCCGCTTTCAGCCGGTTACCACAATCCTGCAGTTTAATACTACATTTCTTCCTGCGCTTTCACTAAATTCAGTTCATCTGCCGTGTAGGTTATAGGAGAAACAGCTAGTTGAGAGATGGATAGAGACCATCAGTGCACCCTGTACCCCCTTTTTCTTAGTATTTGCATCAGGATTCATACATAAATATCCTTCCAAATGTAACTGATTTTTTATGAGGCCACTATACTCTATTTCTTTTCCTCGTGTCTCTGTCTCTGTGTGACTGTCTCTGTCTCTCTCTCTTCATATTTACGTTGCCAGTTGCCCAAGAAAGTGTATTGAATACCTTCTCACAAATTAACCTACTAGAAGGCCTAACCTCCTTTTATATTGCCACTTAGTTTTTTGTTGTATCATTAATGAAAATAAACATTTGACAACGTTAACCGTGAACATGATGAGATTCGAAAACATAGGCAACATCAGCGATTTCAATTATTCGATTTAAGTCAAAACAACCCTTATACTAACATCCTGTGGCGTATTTAGGGGGAAGCCATCGGGCCGTGCCTTCCACACGGAATTATCACAGCAATTAGATTGCCAAATTTTGAAATAGAAGTTTATATATTGAATGGATGTTATAATTGCCACATGAAAAACTAAAAAGGCTTTCTCCGCAGTAATTTTTAAACATTTTTCTGTTGAAGAACTTCGGAAAAAAGTGCCCCAAGAATTGGCTCTCTTGGCCAGCGCATATCCTTTTAAAATTCTTTGGATACGCCGCTGGAAACACTAATAGCCCACATTCAGAATTTATTTATATCATAATCATCATGGCCACCCTCTCCATCTACGTCGTAGTGAACGTCAAGTCTACTATTGCAATCAAGGCTATTACTGCCCATCCTGTTCTTATGTGGAATTATGCCTTTCGTTGTTACTGACGAAGGTTTTGTGTTTATTTCCATTTGTATTAGATCGAAATGATAGAGACTGAATTAATCCGCCTTTCCCGCCTTGAGATGGAGAAAAGACAGGAGAAAGAAGATCGAGAGATGGTAGGTTTATCGAACATTAGCGTGTAGATGTTACAAATAAGACATTTTTCATACCAAAGACACATTTTCAAATGTAGATACCCAGAATGCTGTCCAATCCTTAATCTAATCTAAGCAGGAATGTGGGTCCAATACTTAAAGGGCCATAGATAACGGTCATCGGGAACGACATTTGGTGTTAAAGTGCTATGCACTGGTATTGAAGTCTGGTTGTACTCGGCACTGCCAGTTTTGTGAAGTGATTAAGAAGCGTGACATTCCAGATCTAGCGACAGAAAGTTGTTATTGTAGCATTTCTTGTCTCGATCAGCAAATTACAAAACATTCCTTTTAGTTTTCTTTGCAAATTTTTCTTTTCATTCACCATTCTGACTGGCCATGTTATGTGAGATTAAAACATTGACTGAGCGATGCTTTACCAAGATCCACAATCCGTTTCGTATTATATGCGTTGTATAAAAATATAAATATATGTATATTTATAAATATTTTAATGTTTGTTCCGTGTTCAATTATGCAACTTGCAAGAATCTTATGCCATCTAGGTCAATATTTCCAACCCCTTCGACTCCAAATAGCACCAATAACCGTTCCAAATTGTACACAATGAACAGTCAGATTTTTAAAATTGCTCTGATGCTCTGACTTTGCTTTCGTCTCTTTTGGTATTCGTTAAAAGCACGCCAAGTTTAGTTGCATCAGATTTACAAGACTCAAAAACCTCAAGTAGCTATTAAATTTATTGACGTGATTGTGCCTGTGCTCTTAAATCTTGCATTTTTATTTGCTTCTTTTATGTAAAACTCGGAAGACGGGCTAAGTGTCTTGTGGACCACTGATCAAAGCCAACTTTGTTAAATTCATGTACGCTTCCTATTGAGTTTTAGGCATATATCTTCATTGTAATGATGTAATGGTTTTATTGTTATAGCAAACGCTGTCGGAAATGAGAGTGAATACAGCTATGTTGTTGTCGACACTCATTGATGAACAGGAAAGACGAGAGACGCAGTTAGTTCAACGTCTGGTAAGTTTATGCACAGACTATACCTTTCTATTACCGCAAGCAAAGTAGAGTGATAACCGGCTTCACATTAGTGTAGGGAAAAAATATTTTGGCTAAATTTTATGACGCTCGGAGACAACGAATTTGGCTAAAATGTAGTATTTGTTGAAAAGATAATTCTTTGAAGATGATACTGAACTTTTATGATAATAAGGGTTTCTTGGATTTATCGAGTGTGAAGGGGAGGCTGCTTCATACAAAGTTAATTTCGCGGCTTTGTATATGTACAGCTGTACAGTTGCTGTGATATCTCTTCCAAATTTGTTCTTGTCTGGGTAGAATGCTCTTCATCGTTCTCCTCTCGCTTTCCTTCTTGAACGTTTTACTAATTTGGTCACGTGAAACAGTGACGTCATTGTTATGTCACGTAGCCAACATTTTCAATAAGGTTAAACTGAAGCCAGACAGATTCAGATGTTGACGCTTAGCTGTTGGATATAACTGTCTGACTGAAGTCACTTACAAGGGGGAGGGGTAATCCATAGTCCACACAAGTATAATTAAGTAGGAATTCTCGCTGAAACCAATCTTGACTGCTTGCTCCACTATATACTGCTCTGTATTTGTAGGCATAAAAAGCATCTGATAATAATCTGGTATGATATTTCGGTTGTTGTGGTTAGTATTTGGTGATTATAAGAGAGAGAGAGACATGTTTAAAAGTTTGTTGATGGTACAGAATAATAAAACTGCACGAAATAGCGAATTCATTTTGTACTAAAAAGCTTTTGTCGTCTGACACTCCTCAGAGTACATTCGTCAGAAAATAACCGAATGGGAATCAACGAAATTATTTGCCCAACTGTGTTTTACAAGGTAGCCAATCAGAATTCTGACTACCAGATTGGTGTTGTTTTGACCAATCAGTGTCCGAGGAGCTGAATGGTTAACCGAAAAGGCCCAATGAGAAGACAAATTCTTTTCGTCTACAAAGCAACGGTTTTCTTGCCGGAATTTAGCCAAAGTCTTCTTGTGACCAGGGATGACCGATGAACGTTGTAGACAATAAAACCATATCTAACAAGCTATAGACTTGACAGACAAACGTTTTACACCAATTAAGTAGTAAAGGACTTTTAAAATGAACGTTGGAGTTCAGTTTCGTGGGAAATGACACTTATACATAACATGAAAGGTTCCACCACCAACCACCATGCGGATGGAATTAGTTCTGAATAGGCAAGAGCAGAAGAGGGTTCCGATACTAAACTGATGCGTTCCAATGCTCCTCTTGTTTTAAACCCCTTGTAATCCGCAAACGGTAGGAACAAGAATCTCTGCATTAGAACAGATACTACATTCTGTGTATAACCAATATCTCGAAATGAGAAATCATTCTTATGTTTTCAAGAACGCATTACATTCAAAGTCTTTATATTTTGGCCTCTGGATTCAATATGCCAGTTCTCATACATATGGACGATTCTTCAATGTATAAATTTTGATCGCGTTGAGTGTCTTAGACAAGATGTCATCACATCACAAACAAGAGGCAGATTAGATATGGTGCGTTTTATTATAGTCTCATAGAGGTAACGGAGGTAGAGAAGTTTGATCATTTTTCAGTAGTAAGATATTTGGAGAAAAGACTCCGTTGATTCTCATGTCTCTCAGCTCTCGAATGTGCTGGGAGCACCTTTGTAATGTAGATAATATACCGACCTCTCAGTGATGAATGATCATCTTCCAGCAAGCAGCTTTACCGTTTTGTAACATTTAAAACTTTACATGTTTCCCAAACTTATTTCTGCCTTCTATTGAGTAACAGAAGCGGCATTGGGCTTGTGTTAGCACGAGTATCGGTCTTCTGAAGTGGAAGTTTACCTTTAGATGACGTGCATAGAGATCATGAGCAGTGAATACCACTTTTGATCGACAATTTTTTTCCAATCAGCTTCACTGTGAAGGGAAAATACTCCGTAAAAGAACTCAACCCTTTGACACTGATGAAGTTCGATTGGCCCATAGGATCGTTAAATCCGTAATGGAAGCACACCAAAAATTAGTAGAGGAATCAGTTCCAGATAAGAAGAAATTTGAAAGGTTCTCGGCAACGGCAAAATGTAACATAATGAAAAGCTAAGGTAAAGATTGATAGGATTATAAAGATAAAAGAGCAACAAGGGAGAAGAAAGAAGATTCGAACGAGGGCTTCAACGCAGTCTGCGAATCAAATGAAGAGTTTTACTTTAAGTGCAAAATGCACAGGTGGAATGAGCGCGTGTTAAACTGCAAGCAAAACTAATGATGTCGTAGTAAATAAAGTAACCAGGAGGAAAGCAAAGCAAGAGCAGAAGAGCATCAGAGAAACAACCAGTCTAACACATGAGACTTCAGCCACACTAGTGATAAAATATTTTTGCTCAGGGAGCTAAAAGATTTTCCCCTAGGACTGCCAAGATCTGGAAATCTCTGTCTTCAGACTGCATCCCTCTTACTTATGATCTTGACACTTTTACGTCTAATGTCAGTCGCCATCTTCCAGGAAATCTTTAATTTATTGTCTGTAATTAAATCCATTTATCTGGTTACTTTTTATTTCTACTTCTCTCAAAGTAACTCAATACCTTGAAGTGGCAACTCTGCCTTGTATTGAGTAAAGGATTAAAATAGTGGCCTGTCATTCGTTATCACCAGCGTTTGAGTGGAAATATATTAGAAATAAATATACATGGGGTACTACGTGAGCTACTTTCCTTTGCAGAAAATTGATTTGGTTCTAAGTTGATAGACGAAGGAAGCTGTGAGGGAAAGGAACCAAAAACTGTTTTAATATGCAAACTGTGTATAAAAGAACATCAAAATACGTTCTTATGATATTCCATGGGTTTCAGATGTTTTAGGAGGGTTCTATATACGCTGGAAAACCTATTAAGACCTTTAGCTCTTGCTGAAAAGAAGTTGATATTGTCAATGATTGTAGAAAGGTGCAATACAAATGACTGCATTTCGATATTTTGGGGAAAGGGGTAAATCATATCAAAGGACAAAAATATAGCCATTCCGTTATAAATGAAAGCGGCAAAAAATTGACTTTTACCATAGTGTTTCGTTTGCTTATTTTTATGATTCATGGCAGAACTCACATGATTAATAGAGAGGATACAATATACAAAAGAAAAATGTCCGTTTCAAATGAATAAGAATAGAGAGGACCTACGTGATTGATTGTTAAATGATGCTATATTTAAATCAGTTCAAATCTTATACGGTCTTAGAAAGACACGTCTCCATTCGGCAAGTTATTATTAATCATGTACCTTACTTCTGGTAAGATCTTAATCTAAAAAAACCAATATGGTTGATATAAGGTAGAAGTAGGGATTTCATTTTAGGCAATTTAACTCTCACTGGATAACAATTTCTCTCTAAATTTAAATATAACTTTCCACCAGTGAAGTCTAGCTCACGAAATTTCCAACAGCTTGCCTTTATGGTGCTTTTTTCTTCTCGATTCGTCCATTTTCATCCTTTGAGTTGTGATATCGTGGCTATGATTTTGTACCCATGCACAAATTCTAATTAGGTATTGTGTAGAGGAATGTCGTAAGGTTACCTTATGCTTGCATGTTTATCTCGTGATGCTTGAGGATTCATCATGTGGATTGCTCATCCATTGTCATCTAGGCATCATGTGCCATCCACATAGTCATGAGATTCATGCAAGCTAATGTAGGATGGATTTTATTTGCTATTGCCTACATCAGGTCATCGTGAGCCTAACTCATGAACTGGCTATCCTTCGCTATAAATATAGGTGCCTTAGATTCCTAAGTCAGAATTGCTGTTTGTACTCCAGAGCTTCGACTTCGACGTTATCGCTCTTTCTTGTACAATTCGAAATAAACAAGCCAGTAAAGCTAAAAAGCCAAACCAACAACCTTGTTTGTGGATCACGAACCTGACAATCGGTCACAGTATTGAACAATAACTTAACCCATGACCTATATCAGACTCACTCAGAAAGTTGGCTTAAGCTTTCGACTGTTGGTTTATTGCCTTAACACCAAAAGTTTAAGAAACAAATTACATTTTTTATTTCCTTGGCTAGCTCTTAAACCCAGTTAATTAAAGTATAATATTCTCTATTCATCACAACTATATAGCTTTTTATAGATTCAGATGTATGCCAAACACCACAGATTTCTCCATGGGTCACAAGGTTTGCTCTCAGTAACTTGACGCCATTGGCTCAACATTTTGAACATTTGTGGCAGTCCTGAAATCTGATTGGTCGATGCACCTCTTGATCGATGGCGATCGAGGGAAAGTTGAAAACCATTTGATCATATTTTCTGAACGAATTCGATCAAGGGAGCAAAGGCGGATCGAATGGGATGCTACGAGAACAAATCTGCGCATGTTCCAGGCGGTAGACGTCTATCGAATCAATCAGTGATCGAACAAGTGAAGACTGGCCTTAAGTGCTTGCGTTCGATTAGAAGGTTAACGCCCTAGATACGCCTAGTATTCAGTGTGAAAATTGACTATGCAAAAAAGGATTAGCATGAAAGATTTTTATTGCATTCCATGCTATGCTCACTATCGCTCTTGGTACATTCACCGCGCCTAGTAAAAATATAAGTAGGGAATAACGCCCTCTTGCCGGTTCCTGCTGGTACGGATCAAAGATTTAGAGAGAAAGAACACCTTTTGCACTTTGAAAAGTTATGTGATAGTGCAATAAAACTTCGATGCAAAATGGCCTAGTGTGGACATGCAGTAAATACACCAGAGCTATATTTGGTATTATCACGAACACAGATGCTTGGCTGACGAAGGTATGTCAATTTTTGTGAAATGTAAGAGAGATTTTTCATGAAGCAGATCATAAAGATGAAATGCGGCTTTCCTAAACGAGTTTTGTTTTAAACAAAAACCGTTTAAAGGTGTTAAATTGGTACTTTCTCCAGGATCTTGAATAATAGGGCCACTGTCATAAACAAGGAGGCTTCGAAACCGCTAGTAAAATGTTCTGGTGCATAAAATACATAGGGGATTGGTAAGCCGAAGGGCAAGATAACTCCACAGGCGTGCTCGATTAGACGTCCGTACCTCATCAGTATTTGTCTCAAAACGAGATACCTTATCTGCACGTTCTAGAATGTGGTAACGCAATATCAAAACAATACCTACTTCTTGTATGTTCCCTGTCCACAGAAGTTGGCTATCATGATGTTCCAAAGTTTCACTAGGTCTTATTCCATTCCTCCAGTTGTTCGCCACCTGCTCTTGTTGCGAATCTTGAGTTTTTTATCTAGGGAATAACTGTATTAAGACTTTTTATTATTCCAAGGCACTAGGGCTCAGACCCTTGAACTTTATAACCTCGTGCCAAGATTGTAATTTATTCTTCTTGTTATTGTCGCCATGTGAGGATGGTTGAAAATTGTGAAAATGTCAACATGAATCGTTTATGTGCTTACATTTCTGCACAGGCTCTTTGAAGCTACATGTGAAAGCAAAATTGAAAATAAGACGGACTTGTACAAGAATGAAATGTTGAAAACTATTGTCCGATGACCTTATTAGAAAATAAGGCCTATATCTATGAAATTGTAGCTCCGATTGCAAAAATGCTTTCCAAATTACGGTAGTAAAGAATGATATTAACGATATGCGGAGGTTTAGTACTGTATCAGTTAAATATCTTACTGTTGCAAAGTTCCAAAGGGGGATAAAACAGTATTTCAACCAAAAAAAGTAATTGTAGAAATAGCGGAGCAGAATAGTGTTAAGAACTTCAGTTTTCTCTCCAGGCATGGTCATTTCATTTAAGCCATATCCATTGCCTTGTCTTCTCTACCATAATATTGGTGGCACTTGCCATCTACATTGCCCCCCATAACAATAAAACTAGTACTTTTTAACTCTTACACCACCAAACCCTCTGCATCCAATCTCACTAGTTGGAAATCTTGTCCTCATGCCTTCTCTTTCACATTTCTCAAAAAACCTCTCCTACCCCTCGCATCTCCTGATCTTAAGGTATTCATATTACCATCAACATCACTGCCAACTCAAACGTGCAGACAATCTTCATTTGTTCGCACCAAAACTCTAGATTAGGCCACTTTCCAGTTCCAACAACAAGGACTACAAATTTGTAGCTAGGTAAACAATTTTCATGCCCAACTCTCTATCCCAGTACTTACATTTGGACCTCCTTCACTGTTATCATATAATGTTCCTCTATTCTTACAAGTGTAAGGTTTTCAGTAGAGAAGGTAGACATGTTTTCTCAACTTTGCCTTGTTATTGATCGTCACTAACAGCTTCCGATGTTCTCGTGACGCCACTGGCATCTTTTCAGAGCCAATGCATAGCTTGAAAGTATATTTTTCGTCATTGCGACTTTGCCATATTTATATTTATCATCCTACGCTTACAATCATCTTACCATGTTTGCTGATGATGGGATATCATCAAACACACATTGGGACTAAAATTCTGCTTTAATAGTTGTCCATCACTGTATCTCTGTCCAGTCTAGTTTTCGTTGAAATACCAGTTCGTATGACTTAGTGAATTGGCCTTGGACACTGCACTGCACTTGGCTGACTTCACGTCGATCATCATTTTTATCTGCGCAGCCAATACACTCCCTCCCTACCGACGTTTTAGCTTAATGTGCGCACTTACTGTTTTCTTCCTCATTTCGTCTTCAATAGTGAAGAAGATCTTTGTTTTTTACTTCAAAATCCTTCAATACAAATATATAGAAGGTTTTAGAATTGAGTAAAACATGTTTAGGTAGCCTTCGGAAAATGAGAAGTGTTGCATATTCTTAAACCTTAATATTTTGTACAGCTTTTTTGTCTCTTTCTCTGATCTAAGAATTTGTTCTTCAAGTAACTTATGGTATTGCTTTTTTACTATGCATCATATACGAAAAGAAATTTACTCAATTACCTCTGCTACAAAAAGACTAGATAATGTGTTTTGGCACTTATATCTTACCGTTGATATCGGAATCGTTCGCTTGTCTGGTAAACCGCAACAGTTCGATGCTTCCGTTTTAAAATAAAGTTGGGATACCACGACTCAAAAGCTTGCAACAGATCAATTTGCTTCCCCAGCATACGTATATAAGCCGTCTTTCTTATTGCTTCAATATCTCCCACAGCAAGACCAATCTACAACAAATAAAGATGAAAATCGGTACCTCTAGTTACCTCTTCTGAAATGTGGTAAGAGGGCGGAACGTGGCAGATTACTGCCCACCTATTATAGACAAACCAGGCATAAAGATGGTGTACATAACTTTGTATGAGAAAGTAATACTTTATAACAAATAGTGACCTATTAAATTAAAAGCCGAAAAGTTTCTGATGTTTAATTCTGACAATCGCTTTGCTGAAAGATCACTTTTTTAGGCATATTGTAATTGTTTAAACATGTGTAAAATACAGTTAGACCACACTTTTCTTAGGGAATACGATCTTAAGCCTGCAAAATCGTATTACTTTCAACTCTTACGAATCATAGAGAGGTGTTTATATCCATGATAGGGTAAAACAGAAATATGAAATGTTTCTCGTTCCCCAATTCTACACGGGAAACAGTGGCTCGTGGAGCCTTAAAGCAGTTCCTTTGGCATAACTTTTTTAATGTTGCAAAGCTCAGAAATATACTGACGAGGATGATTTAATTCCCAAAGGATTTGTATACTGTTATTCCCATAATATATTCAGCTCCTGTTGAAAAGTGTGCAAGAATCGTCGTGGCCTCAAGACCACCAACGACCCTGAAGACACATTAACAGTGAGTGACCCACGCCAGCGCGGATGCAAGGGGAGTGTTAATGATATCTACTGCTTTAATACCACTTAAGAAAACTTAGACGACGATGATTCCTTGATTGATATTTTACCGTTGATATTCCAAATTTTAAGGGTCGTGTAAAACTTAGAGTCAACTTGTACATGATTGGGTGTTATTAACAAGCTCACTTAGTGCTAGGATTGGGATTAGGGTTAGAAGTGGGGTTAGGGCTAGGAGTGGGGTTAGAGTTAGGGTGCGGGCTAGGGTTAGTGACTTCCACTCAGCTACAGGTTCACCCTTGTTGGACTCTTTTGTTAAAGCAAAACCGCCAATTTATCAAATCTATAAGTTAGATTTAGCAACTATTGTAAATAGCTTCCCAGCTTACAAAATATGACTTTATGGCTACAAAACGTAAGACGTGTCTCTTCTTCATCTGTTCATAATGCTAATATATCAAAGGAACTGATGCATCTCAAGAACCTTTTCTTTTTTTGTCTTAACCGTTTCACGCAAATATTCCTTTGCCATATCTCAAAATTAAAATAAATGACACTGCCTTGCATTCCAAGGCTACTATAAGCTGTTAATGAATATAATAATGAGTCACCACCCACGTACAAAGAAGCCACTCGTGCTATCAAGGACGACCCTCTCTGCTTGATTGGATTTCGATACTTGTATTTAACCCATCAACCTATTTACGTTAATAGGTCACAACTATTCTCTCAAAACTTCCAAAAACTCGTAATTGACGGGTTGAAAACGTGCCGTTCGGGTCTTAATTCAGAGAAAGGGTCAAAATCTTTACCAAAAAGTTCTTTCATATCTTTCTTTAACCGGTTCCTTAAAAAATAACTTCAGCTTTATTATTGACAAGAGACAAAATGTTCCTCATAAAAATGTATTCAAATTTCTCTGCCGTCAGTTTTCTTCCTTCCGTCTCCGGACAACGTAGAAGATTTTTATCTTGGTATAAGATTTAATTTCGTAATTGAGTATGGTGATCATAAAGAAATTCTTGTTTTCAGAAGTCACCGTTCTCCAATTCGACCCTGAACTAGGTTCAATGCGGCCAGCCAGTATATTGTAAAGATTTTGGAAACACTGAGGCCCGGCATTATATTAGCATAATCACGTGTTATAAGCTTAGTTTAATATTTTCCACAGAAATCATTGTTATCACCATCGTTATCGTCACTAACTTCTCAAATCGATTCTGCAATAGCTCTGAAAAGTGGCATTAAACTATTCAATGTCCTAATGATTGTGGTCATCGAATCAGCTGCACAACAAATGGAACTTTGTTCAATACACCTGTCACATAGTTAAGGTTTGATAAGATTGACCAAGTCTCAAGTAAGGTTTCC
>JAAAKL020007654.1:0-16663 GCA_010016065.2 Carybdea cf. marsupialis auct. non (Linnaeus, 1758)
ACCGCGACCATTGGAGAAGGCTGGTACATAGGGCCACGGCTGTTCAAATATGAACTAACCGTTATTGATGATGATGTTTTATACAATTGTTACCTTACCACTGAAGGTTAAGGATGTTAATGTTAGCGGGAAAAGGTGATTATTAAGAAGGCATCTTGAGTGCATTGTAGAGCTACGTATGTGCTCTTAAACATACTTATAAGTCTACTAAACTATCGTACCAGGAAGTTAGACCCGCGTAATGTGATATTTAGTTCCGGGGGTTATAAACATATTTTGCGACTATACAAACACAATCAATGCGACTGTTGATCTGGTCAGGATGCATCCAACAGGTACTGTACATACGGCAGAACCGGTAATAAAATAGGTGTAAAACTATAAAATTAGCGTAAAACTTAAAAAGAACCACGTTCTATTCTAGGTCAAACGTTATTTTAATTAATGATCTCTCAATTCACATTCTAAAATCATTTGTCGACATCTACTCAGACAACACAACAGTCTGTGTCAGCCCCTCGAAAATCAAGAGCATTGGTTTATCTTAATTTTGCGGACCTCCTTTTTCTGATCTGGAGCATAAAGTGGAATGGAGGAATCAGTGACTTGTTACTTATCAGACCTCTAAAAGTAGGCTTCTCGCCTTTGACCACCAGCGTTCACATCCTAGTTTTGCTCCAGTTGAAATGAATAGCTCTACTCATGAAGAAGCCCCTTGCCTTGATAAGCTCCTTGGACTAATTTTCACTCCAGATCTAAAATGGAATGCTGACATCTGATCTGTTGCTAAAACTGGTCAAATGGTTGGATCATTCTACTGCTCCAGAAAGTATATGATGAATTATGTGATCCTCTACCTATATAAAAGTCAGATATTCCCCAAAGATGGTGTACTGGTGCCACATCTTGGGAGGTGCCATGCAGAGTACTCTTTCTTGCCATAACAGAGTTCAAAATTGACTTTTTAATCTTGTTGGAGATGATCTGTTCAATTCTCTACAACCCCTTTCTCAAAGAAGAGACGTTGCTAGTCTTTCTCCACTCTGTTGGTATTTCCATTGTAAGTGCTCAACTGTGCTTTAATCCATAGTTTCTCCTTTTAAAACCTTTGCTGCAAGAATGTGTCTGGCTACCACTGCAAAGGCTTTTCCTTTCTTCTTCCATGTGAGTAACATCAAATGGAATTTCCATGTTCAAACAGAGTTTTTTCCCAAGAACTTGACCATTTCCAAAATGTCACCACAAGATTGCTTCCCTGAGGTCTACAACATGGGCATCTTCAAATCAAAGGTCAATAAACACTAGTCATAACCATCCTCATAAGTCATAAAATTTTATTCATCCCTTTAATATCTTTCATTATTCATCATCATTTACTGGTCAGGTTATCCATCGTGTTAACCCTCATCCTCAAGTTGCTTGTAGCCTTGATAAGTGGTGACTCACTAGTGCATAAGAAACCACCCCCCCCCCCCCAACCATCCAGCTTGATTAGGTGGTTTGCTACAGTGTCAACTCTTTTGAAAACAGCGTGTATGGTTATTGCTGTACATATGTACATGGTCCTTAGAGAACTTTGACATCTCTGAAAGACTCTGAAAGCTGCTATGAAGTGCCAAGTATGAAAGGCAGGTTTCTTACTGAAACAAGTACATTATACCAAGGTAAGAGGTTAAAATAGTTGCAATGAAGGTATAATGAGGCATGTAGTTAAGAGTGCCATAAATTGACATAACCATTTCAGAACACTTGTCCACATGATTAGAGGAAGAAAAGGTAGGTTAGGGAATTGGATGAAAACAAATTCTTTGGTTTTTATTTTGTAATTTAATGAAATCAAGAGCTTGAGATATTTTCTCTAAATGTATCTCATTGCACACTAAGTGATATGAAAAAGTCTCAATCAGAGACTCTAGTTTCATGTTGTGCAATTTGTTGTCATCACCCATTTGTTATTATTTCTCATATTTAATTGTGATGTTCCCATTTTATCATTTTATGCTGATCAATGTAAACATTTCTTCACCATTTTACAGGTCAACCTCAAATTATCTATCGTCCTCACAGACCGATTCTTGTGGGTAAGTATGTTTACTTTACTGTCACATTTCCATCACCTGTTCTGAAAATGTCCTGATTGGGGTTGGAGGTGGAGGGTTGAAATAGGCGGTACTTCATCACCTGTAGTATCCCTTATTACATGGAATGACATGGAATGACAAATTGGACGAGGAAGTGCCTCAACTTTGGAAACTTTTCAAAGTTATAAAAATGTACTATTTGTCTCCAGACTCTTGTTATGTGTTACAGTTCAAACAAGCGGAGCACTAAATTGCATCATTGGTGGATACCAAGGTCAATTCTACATTTATACTTTCAAAGTGCTTATTTCATCAAGGTACTAGCCATGCACCAGAACGTTTAGGGATCTTCCCAGGCAGTTGAGCACTGTGGTTTCAATGTCACGTAGCTCCATTTTACCATTGACATTCATTATCTTTGCCCCTGTATTCCTATTCAGACCATAAATTGTTCAGGTGGTATACTGATGGAATAAGGGTTAATCAGGTGGAACATTAATTTCTTCATCAGGTGACTGGGCTAACAGATTTATGAAGTGGATTGATTGGCAGTGGCGGCTGGTGCCTGAAAATTTTGGGTGTTCACTTAATTTTAACACAACAGAAAACATATATACATTGAGAGTTTTATAAATTTACAATTTTAGTAGGTGTAAGTAGGTCTATGGGTGGGGGGAGGGGCACTGGGACATTGCACCCAGTTGTCAGGCTTGTAGAGGCATCACCCCCTCTAGGAGGAAAAATTCGAGCGAGTATTTGTGTCAAAGACATTGTCTGATCGTTTTTCGATTTCTTGTGATTGGTTATTTATTGACTCTGTATTCGATTACAGGTACACTTGTCTATACGTTTCCTCTTGCATAAGATAAGTTATTTTGAAATACAGGAATTGTGCTCCCCCTCCCCCTGCAATATGCTGCCAGCAATGGGCCTGGGGTGTAAGGTAGCTTTTCCATTGCAGCTAACATATTAGCAAGAGGGAGTGAAACTCACCGCAACAATAATTTAAAACCATTTAAGAAACAAAAACATGCATCATATGACAACAATATTTTGCCTTCAACACAAACTAACTTACTTGCTAGGTATAGTTTAAGTTTTTTAGCGAGCTGAATGAATGTTTGTGTAAGTAATTCACAGTATTCATGTTGATATTCAAGGAGTTAATGTCTCCCATATCTTTTCATTCAGAAAGTCAAGTCCGGGACCATGGGATACTGGCTTCACTGATATCTTACCTTTGTTGCATGAGTTATGAGTTTCTACTGCAAAAGGTTGTGCCAGAACACCCTGGGTACTACAAAAGGCAGAATAGAATAATTGTTATGTTTAAAGTTTGTGAGAATTTTTGTGTGTTCCAGGCACAACCTGCACATATGTACGAACTGCCACTGTAGATTGGGTACTAATTCTTTCATTTAGGCATGAATATGGTACTTATTATGACTATGGTGCCAGTTCTTGACAACTATTTGTGGCCATTTCTGAGTTTTCAGTGTTTTCCTTGCCCCTCCTGGTTTGGTTTTTTTTTTGCAACCAGAATGGCACGCTCCTTCAGTATTTCAGTAAGGTACATCCGATTTCTATAAATTCCACCTTTTGAAGCCAGTTCTTCAATGTCTTCTTCCTGATGGTACTATCAGGT
The DNA here is from genome assembly GCA_010016065.2 of Carybdea cf. marsupialis auct. non (Linnaeus, 1758). Lineage (NCBI taxonomy): Eukaryota > Metazoa > Cnidaria > Cubozoa > Carybdeida > Carybdeidae > Carybdea > Carybdea cf. marsupialis auct. non (Linnaeus, 1758). The sequence continues at coordinate 3,727 of JAAAKL020007654.1, forward strand.
ATCTATTACGCAGCTCTTAAAATAAGGGGTGATCACTGATAAGTGATCACTCAGAAAAAATCTTTGATCATCTAGAATGTATAATAAACGATCTTTGTGATCGCTGAACTCTCATTTTTCACTTCTTAAGTTTTTGATTTTTTGTAAAAGCCCAACATTTACACTCATATGTTTAGTACTTTTTGGCTTTTTTTACTCACTGTGTTCATGTGAAAAGTACATTAAAAGTACAATGATGTAGTGTTCAATAGTATATAAAAGCTCTAGTTTTATTGTAAGTTTATTTTTTAAGGTTAGAAAATTGTTTTACCTCATACATTCCATTTTGCTATTTTGCTACTTTCCATTATATTTTGAGACAATAGGTAGGTAAGGCAGTAGGTGATGAACGTTAGGCTGTTATGTTTGTGATTTCAATACAATATGACAGTGTTCAAGTGGTGGTGATAGGATAAAAAGTGAGACAGTCAGTGGCTTAGAAATATTTGGCAGTTGGAGATGCTCAGGCAGAAAAGATGATAGAAAATGTGTTTGAATTTTTTTAGCAGACAGCTCTTGACAGGCATGGCTTAAGGTTATTGATATTGTGGGGTCAAAGAAGACATGTATGTAGTTGATATGTAGCTAGACACAATTTTCTTTCTTTTATGCTACACATATCAACAGGCAATGCATCAAAAAGCAAAGAAAACCTATATATGGAAGCATATAGTTCTGTTGGCTAATGTCTGAGAGATCAAACTGATTTGAAAAGCTTCCGTTATCACCATTACACCAACTGAATCCTATAAAAATAGATGTTTTCACATTGCTGAATTCAGTTATACCCAAAATGTATTTTATGAGGGATATGTTAAAAAGTCTATAAAAGTGGCTGCTCAAACTAGTTTTAGGACCTTGTTCTTGTTTCAGGCTGATGTAGTTTTCCAATTTTACAACATATTCAAGACTATCGAACTGGAACTGGGTCGACTCAGTAAGTATTACAGTAAATATTTGATTTTGTTAATGTTTGTTTAGCTCACCATGTATGACCCTCAGATACTTGTATCTAGGCACAGAGGGAAAAGAATGGAAACACATTACTAGGAGAAAAAGCTGTAAAGTTAAGCCTCCTGGTAAGTTAAAAATGGCCTTAACTTGACATATTTACATGTGCGAAAGAAATACACTAGAGGAAAAAACATGTATCTGATGTACAACAGTTATGTAGCTGACATTTGTTTTAATTAACCACGGAGAAAACTTTCACATGGCATTCTTGTCGTACAGTGGATCCATGATCTTTGCCAGCAATTCAAACTTTTAGCCAAGTTTAAATCGTTCAGCCAAATTTATATGAATCATCTTTTCTTTGGAGTTTAAATTTCAGCAGTTCCAAGTTCGAGTTCTACTTCCAAGTTCCAGTTCCAGTTCTGAGTTCCAAGTTCCAGTTCCAAGGTCGAGTTCCAAGGTCGAGTTCCATTGTCCATTTCCAACAGCAGTTTTCAATCACTGTACCCTTGATATACTCTATTTCGAAAGATAAAGGATTGTTTCCTCATCAATAGCAGTCTATATGAGCATGTGTTTCAGTTACTTGACTTGCCATAGCATCATCAATCAGGATCATTTTAGAATCAGGTGGTTTCTTTCCATATCAAACAGGCAACCTGAAAAAGTTTCTGTAGAGTTCACCAGTGGTTTTATAGTAGTCTTGGCTTCGATGTAGATTTGTTTACTACGAATAAGTAGGAGAGCAGATTGATAATTTAAAGTGCCTACGTCTTTGTTACTGCACCAGTTTTTGCCATGTGGTTTTGGTGAAATCAGTCTTTAAATTCCATCGTTCCACAATCCCTCTTTGAACCACCATTTCGACCTTGTGATCCAATTTGGTGTTACGACCACACACTAGAGAACCAAGGCTTTTGGGTGTATTTATGTGATCAAAAATAGAATGTTCTCCAATTCTATTCCACTGGTATAAAAGTTAAAAGTGAATCAAGTTATAGGGAACTGAAAGCAGGGCACAAAGTTTTTTTGAGGGTTTGGATTATTAAGCGATCTTGAATGCATGCGGTTTTAAAATGTAAACATAACGTTAATTGTAAATTGCAGTGACAGTGTACAACCGATGAAGTGTAGCACATAGATTAAGGGTTATCGATGAAAGAGTTAAAGATATTGACTGGGGTTAAACAGTACTTTGTGACACAGAACACTGTTTTCCATTTCACTAACATAGTATTTAACTGTATATGCGCATACAAATCATTTATTTTTATTTTTAGGTGAGGAACCACTTATCAAACCATTGCTCATAGACGAAATGTTTCGTACGAGACCATTTGAAAAGGTATTTTGTTATGCTATATCGAAACTCTACGAAGTAGCATAGTCACATTCTTGTACAGAAAATATCTTCTGACACTCGTCGGAGTACAAAATCGTCAAAATTTTCGTGGAACACTGATTGGTCAAAACAACACCAATCTGGCAGTCAGAGTTCTGATAGGCTGCTTTTCAAACACAGTTGGATGTAAGTTTTATTGCTTCCTTTTTAAATTCGATTCTGACGATTTCGTACTCTGAGTGTCAGACGAGAAAAGTTTTTAAGTACTAACATGTTTTTGCTATTACGTGCAGTTTTATTATTTTGTAGAATCAGCAAACTTTATATTGCAGTAAATAGCACGAAGTAACAAACCATATTTGTACTTAAAAGTTTTCTTCTGAAATCAGAAGAATGGAACACAAAGAGAAAGGAATAAGCTTATGTCCAACTGTGTTTTTAAATAGGGCAATTAGAACTTGGACTATCTGATTGGTGCTGTTGTAAGCATTCAATGTCCGTAGAACTATGTAGTTCTACTATGGAGACTCTGCCGTAGGGCAGCACTTGCTTGAAAACCAAGACTGTGCGAAAATGTATATGGATGACTGCTTGACCATCGCTAGGTCTTCTTATGTTTTGTTTGTTCTGGAATTATTTCACAAAAGAGCAAAAAAATCGTTGCTTTGTAGACAAAAAGAATTGGTCTTTGCAAACTACATATTTAACCGGACTCTGAATGGTTAAAATTGTAATTGGCTATTTTGTAAACACAGTTCTTAAACTAAACAAGAAAGCTTAATTTTGCCATTTAGGATTTGGGAAGTATCCACATTGCTTTAATGCACATTGGTAAAGGACAACTTATCTTTTGGGTCCGTTTGCACTTTCATGAAGATGCCCACGTACATATCCTGCCCTGCATTTGACAGAGTACAATTTAGGGTGTGCAATATGCATTGTTAGTTTAGTCATGGACTACGTAACTACCTTGTTCTTAAAAATATCGGTTAATTGGCGACTGACAGACACAAGCTCTATCACTAGCATTGTTTTGAGTGCAACTTGACAGGGTTGCTAGAGACCATGTTCTTAGAGGCACAACGTGATCCGAAGCTTACCAGTCATTATTGATGCGGTAACCGTTTTTGGTGGAATTGTCGATAAAGACTAGGGTATGTCTTCCTCATCTTGTAGAAATGAGAGGTAATAATTTGTTTTTTCTCACGTGCTTTTATTCTGTCTTATGTGGATTTCCTTTTCTGAACTTGTTAGGAATATTGATAAATGCTGGGAATAGGAGTCGTATATATTAAGAATTGTCAATTATGGTGATTACCGAGACTTCATCCGGTTTGGTGATAACTGTGCCATTGGTAGGCAGTTAGGTGGAAGGCCTGCAGCCCAACAACTTTCTTTTAGGAAAGCCGGTTTGTAATCATTTAAAAACTCGTTAGAAATCGCTAGTAAACACAAACCAATTTTATAAAAGTGTACTTTAACATACTCGTAAATGCTTACTCGACATCTGTGGCAATTTTACAATTGATTCTTCATTGCGTAAAACAATGGTCAGGTCGTCGTTCGTCACGTATAAATTGCCTTCGTCTCCCATTGATCTGTTACTCACACTACTCTTCATACCATTGTTTTAACTGTTCCATAGCTTTTAAGAGTGCTAACTTTGTTTATATCGATTGTCTTATTCGTAAAGTGACAACAGCAAGGTCTTTGTTATATTTTGCCAGAAGATTTGTTTCGAGACTGTCTACGGAGTCACAATACGTAAAAAGACGAAATGACACTAATTTCTGGAAAGCGTCGAGCTCATAAGAACATAAAAAGACTGTTAACAATGTGACTAGATCTATCTGTTTGTTCAGAACCTCTTAGTGGTATTTCTTGCAACACGTGGATCCAAATATAGCAAATAAGGAGCATCCATGGCGAGTCTCCTTGACATTGACTATGCCAGAATTGTCAAATGTTAAGCTATAAATATGATAAGAATATCATAGTTAGAACGAGGTCGCACCAAAGGCACCGGAATGTCAAAATGAAGAGCATGCCACTTCAAGCATGTTAATGAATAGCTTAGGATGATTGGTTTGGAGACTTATGTGTTTGTACAGTTTTCAAGGTGAACATGAAAGTTCCCTTCGAGACATATTTTGATCGTCGCGTTAATTGTTTTAGTGTATTACGTTACTTTCTTGCTTTCAAGGATCTAGAATACTTCGTCGGCAGTAACTGGCAGCAAAATATGAAGTTGTGGGAGCCAACTGTGAGTATAAATGGGTTTGAAGAAGTAGCTCAATTGATTTAAACAACGTATTTTAGACTTAGACATTCGCAAACTTGCATTGCTTCCTTTCTTCATTGTTTATGCAGTGTTTTAGCTGGGCAGGTTTAGCGCGGACGGCGCTACGCAATTTTTGTGGACCGCTACGGAGCATAACTTCAGCGCTACGCAGTCTTCGTGACCCCTCGAAAAATCCGTGCTCGCTGTGACACGACTCCTTTTTTACTTAGAATTGGCCAAAAGGGGATGGCTTTGGCTCAGAACCCCCACATCTCCTAGTTTCAATGAGAGACATTACATCTTCCTACCGCTACGCGCCATCCAGAACCTACCTAGCTAGAAAACTGGTATGTGTATATGTATTTGCGTGTGTATTTACGTTTGTGTGCATGTGTGTATTTTGTCGGAGTTCAAAAGAGTGATCCATTCGTCTAGTATCTTGCCATTTTTTAAGGTAAAGTTTAGAAAGTGACTGCTTGACTGTTTCTTCTTCATGCATTATGTTGTTGCGAAACTGCAGAATAAAAAATTCCATTATTTGTGAGTTTATTGCCACGTCTACGAACGGCCCAAGTTTGAAAAAATCTCTTGCACCTGACCTGATATTAGGGTTTAAAAACATTTACGCTTCTCAGCTGAGTAGTTTGGTGTACCGTGTACACGAAGTTTCCAGCTGAAAGCGTTACATATTGATATCTGAAAAACTTCCCCGAGATTTTGTATCTTTAACTGCTCGTTGAATTTGATCCACATGAGGTAAAAGGATTACAAAAACCAATTATCTATACCTACCTTTTTGTCTGATTTCATTGACATTGACTGTCTTATTTTTCAATGATATATTGCCCCTACGATTGAGAAACTTAAGAAGAAACTAAAGAGGTTACAGATGAGTAGACCCTCCCCTTGCTCAGTTTGATCTTCGTCTCCCCAACATCGAATACCCCGTGGTATACAGAGATCTGGCTCTTTTTATAGATTCGTTGATGTAGCCATTATTCTACATATAACAGATGATACTTTTTGAAATAACCGCAAACATTATTTTGCCACCAGTAGTCAACCATAGTATGCCCTTGCTTTCAAGATACATTTTCTTTGAGAGATAAATACCTTCAACTATGGCCCCCATCCCCATCCCCCCCCCACACACACACATGCAAACCCTTTGCAACATCTTTAGTACATGTCTCAACCAACAAGGACAGTTGAAAACGCGATAGATAATAGCATCAGAGTTTGCTCTAACTTTCCTAAGTAATTCGTCTCTTTGATTCTCTTTTGCTGATGTTAATTTCACACCATGTCAGCCACCACTTATGATGAAGACAGTTATAAACGTGATGATAATGACAATGATTATACTGATGATGATAATGATGATGATAATAATGGTAATAATGATGGTGATAATGATGGTGATAATGATCCTGATGATGTAATAACACAAGTAGGAATGAATTAAAGTATTCAACATGTTCTGTATTCTTTTTTGTCTTAGGTCCGTTATATTGCAAGGATAAGGCAAGCATCAAGCACGAGTCCTGTCTTTCTAATCTCATACGTTCACACAATGTATCTAGCTCTCTTCGGTGGAGGAAAGGTGAATTTTTTTGATAGCAGAAACATCTATTAAGATGTTGCACGCATCAGACTTTCAACTTTGGCATTGTGGTGATGATTTACCTGGACTGTGACTTGATGTCGTGGATCTTTATAGTTGAATTACAAGCTGATTATTGTTGTTCTTGTTTTCATTATTTTTAAACTTCTCAAGGTGTTGACGTGGACATCATCTAAAATCAGCTCTCTGGACATACAATATTGCTAGTGTGAAAGGTGGAAATATTTTTATTGTGCGAAAAGCGTGGTTGTACAATGTCATTTCTATCATGCTTCATTTAAACTCACCTTTAAATCCTACATTCAGATCATTGAATATCATCGGGGCAACACCATGCAACCTCCCACATAGGAACTGTGCAAACAGCAATCTTTAGAGCAATGTGCTGTCATCTACAGACAATGTTGAAAACTCGTACCCTAAAATCTATTAATTATGACTTTTTTATCAATTTTTTTACCCCTACGATATTTTATTGTTTTAAAACACTCAATGATCGATAGATTTCAAGATGGTATTAAATCAGTCCGAAGCAACAACATGTTATTCACTTAATAATAGCAACAAAGAGTGAGAAAATATTGCGTTTGTATAATTGTATGAGCACAGGATGGTTTCCATATACAGCATTCAGAAAAGTAGAAGACAGCGCGCATTCAGAGTACTTGGATTCCTAGCTATAGAAATAACACAACTGCTGTAAGACGAAGTGATTTATGAATTCTGCTGAGAATATTAGTTGCCAATAATATGTAAGTTGCCATTACTCAAAATTTAGTTTGCAGAGCAGATGGCTTTTGCTCCACGTGAAACCTTTAGATTCGATCTTTTGGCTCGTGACGTATTTTTAAATAGAGAAACAATTCGTGTTATACGCCACTCAGCCTTTGAATTCATTCACTTGTTCTAGCGTTTTGCTCTATTTTAGATGGACTGAATATCTTGAGGCACAGAGTCAGTGATAATCCCCGCGACTACAGCCTTTCCCAAGTCTTACTGTTCTGCTTTGCAGTCCAGTTGTTTTGTTGTGTTGGGGTTTTTTTTTGGGGGGGGAGTTATTTGCTACAGCCCATCTTAGTAACGCATCGATGGAATCACAGAAATGGTCACTTAAACCAGTCGGTTGGTCAATGCAAGTCTTTAATGCCAAGGTTGATTTTAAGTGATCGAGTTATATAAAATGATGGTTTGGTTTGGTTGATATGTGTAGTCTTTCAAAGTGGCTCTGACTTTAGGAGGGTTAATTGCATTTTCAATCGGTATGTAATGTTCAGGTAAATCTGAAATAGTTTCATTGATTCTTGTGTCAGGTGATAAGAAAGGCAATATGCAGAGCATTCGGTCTGAATGGAACAGATGGAGTATCAGCCCTACTGTTTGAAGTAAGTAATTGATGATATAGTGAAATTATGGTGATTTTGCTTTTGATGCACTGTAAAGTAATAACAAATGCATGATCAAAGAGAACAAGATGTTGTTTATTAGATTACCGGTGGTACTTTATTAAATCTGTATATTCAATGGAATACGTTTCGCGGTTTCACTTGTACTGAAACAGAATATTCCCTGTTTGTCAAAATACGCTTATTATTATACTGGTGTGACGTTCCAGATATTATTCTAAGAACGATACTAGAATTTTCATAAATTTTTCTATTAGATTTTTGCCGGTTTTTATAATGTTTGTATACAGAAATCTTAGGCTTCTTTCCATAAAATCAACACTAAAAATAGTAAAAGCCATTTCAAACAAACGTCTGTATCTGTTGCTCAAATTTGTAGAAGCTGCAACCATTTTTATAGCTTTTTATAGAGGTGATGGCAGGAGACAAGCATTTAAGAGGTTAATGTTAGTGTATCATCATACCTTGTGTATATAATCTATTGAATTTGAGTATTGGAATATTGAAAGTATATGTGTCGTGGGCCTCTTTTCCTCTTCATTTAACATTATTGTTCTGGTGAACAAAGGTGAATGGTTTGGAGTACACTGTTGAATCAGTGTCTGTAATTTTACTAGAACAATAGCTTATTGTTTTATTTTCATTAGAAGTTAAAGTAGTTCGTATGGTTAGTTTTTGATTTGTAGCGAGTCTTTTTTCATGATGCCACATCATGATATTTCGTGTATCGATTTTTGATACACCGCTTATCTTCTACGTTATGTCCTTAGGATAGTGAAAAGGTGCAACGTAGGATTATTGATGCCCTTAACTCGCTGCCACTAGACACAGAAGCAAGAGATGACATATTTGAAGAAAAGGTAATTAACACGAACTAGTCAAATAAAGTTGGTTTGTTTACGCACGATGTTATCCCTCCATTTATTGCTGTTTTACAAATGTCATCAAGTTTTCTTCTTCTTGTGTTTTCATCCTTTGCGTGTTGCATTTGATATGAAGTCTGTTTTTAAATTTTATTCACCTTATTTATATAGGAATTATGACCCTACCATAGCTGTCGTTACCTCTTTCCACGTAAAGAGTGGCACCTTTGATGATGTTACAATGCAATGCAAATGCAATGATGGCAAGATTGTGTTAGCTTTATGAAAGCGACCCTAGTTAGCAATGTTTATAGTATATATCAAAATACTGGTGGATTTCCAGAAGAGAGAGAATGTGAATTGATCAAGTTGGAAATGTACAAGAGAAATGAAAAAGTCTGTTACGTCATGTTTCCAAAATCCTCTCCTCTTGAAAACATTGTGCAACTTTCAATGGAATTTGAATAGCATGATGGGCGGGATGGCGGTCTTTCCATGGTCAAATCTCATGGCGCAGAGGTTTTTATTTAAACTTGCGCAGACCTGGATGTCAATTTCCTCCGGTGGGTTATCGGGAGCTAGCACAGTTGATAGAGAGCACCATGCGAATACGTAGGTCACGGGTTCGAATCCCGTTAGTGACATGCTTTTCTATTTCCGTAGTGTTTTTCCAAAAGTTGTGATATGTAAAATTGGAAGAAGACGTTGTTGCTATTATACTCATGACGTTATTTTGACGACCTGATGGCAATTACTGAAGAAAATATCATACTTACAACAATAGTCTAGCAGAACGTCTTGTTTTTGACTTTCATAATTTATATCAAATCGAACAGTTTGAAGCATCCTCTTTATGTAACTAATCATGAAGTGCGCTGATAGCTCTTGTAGTAAATGTGCAGCTATCAGCATCGAAACTGTCATCCAACCTAGTTAAGATTAGCATTGAAAAGGGGAGACTTTCAGAGTAGAGAGAGTCAGATCTGGTTGTACTTACTACTGGTATTATGTCAAGAAGTACTTTCTGTTGCATGGTCGTGTACTCGGGAGGTAACCTGCCCTCCCACCTGATTCCTCCTAGTAATCCTCAATGTGAGGGGGTAGCTATGGTTCCGCCGCAGGATCAAAGATAAGACAGAAGTCCATGGGCGGAAGAGCGTGCATAGGGCCACTGGGCAACCAAAATTATGAGGAATGACTACCACTGTCTGTATCCAACTATTAAAAAACCATCTAACAGATTGTAGAGGAGAGCGTCCCTCAATGGGAACCAGATAGTAGTCCGTTGCTGTAACTGGAATAGGAACTAAACTCCTCCGAACACAACTAATCACTTGTGGAAATTGCACAAAGAAGTGAAGCCATTTTTGTACTTAAACACTTTTTCGCCTGCCTTTCCTCAGAATACAAAATCGTCAGAATGGAATACGAAAAGGAAGGAAGGAAACAAATACCGAACTGTGTTTTCAAAGTAGCTAATCAGAACTCTGACTGCTAGATTAGTGTTGTTTTGACCGATCAGTATCAGTAGAACTGAATACTTAACCAAAAAGTACCAACGAAAAGACAAATTCTTCCTATCTGCAAAGCAACGATTTTCTTGCTTTTATGACTGATTTACGAACAGCTAAGTGAAAGGCAGATAAAGGTTACATATTATACGGAAAGCGGTTATTCGTATACATTTTCGCAGTTTGGGTCACAGTGCGTAGTAGTGTTTTTAGTTTTTGAAACCCGAGGTAGCTGTTTCCTTCAAGGACTTGTTGCTTGTCGAATACAGGAAGGAACGTGCTCCTCAATTCTGCCAACTAATCTTAGAGTCGTGTGACCGAGATAACTAGCCTCACACTGGCAAGGAAATGAGTAGACAACAATGCTGTAATTTTGAAAGGCACACAACCTTATCACGTCCGTGAATTTGTGTCTGGTACAGAACTCATATACCCACTGAAGAGTGATGGGGTTAGGAGAGATCCCTGTAGAACTCCATATTTTAGTGAGTACATCTGCATTCTTTCCCGTTCGAACAAAGGAATGACGTCCTATTACCGAACATTGCAAATACAAGTTTGAGAATACTTTTGGTCTTTGACGACCTGTGCTATCGTGTGTAGCATGCCATTCCCCTACACAGGATTGTATGCAGCGGATAGGTCTACGAACACTCTTCATGTTTTCAACTTGCTCTAACATCCTGATTCAATCAGGGACGTTGAAGCCAGAGACCCATCCTTTATAGCGGCTACAAGCCAGTATCATTTATTTTCTCCCTGGTGAATGATCATTTTAGTGTAAATGCCGTCAATCCCTGCAGCTTTTCCCATTCTCATAGTTTCAATAGCGTTTGTAATCTCTCATAAGACTTGCACGGATAGTTCACTGGTTCGTTGGCTAGCTTTGGAAAGTTGTTGGTACCATTTATTGATGTCTGTGTTGAAGTTGTGTTTTTGGGTCATTGGCACCCCTTTATTTTATGTTCTTGGCGATACTTTCTGGATCGAGTAATTTTGTTTCTTTTTGGTTAGACTAGTCTCTTCAGCATTCTTCAAGCCTGCCTGCTGAATTTAGTGAATTTTTCCATATATTCAATCGTCTCCATCCAGCTATTTCTTCTTTCATTCTGGAGGGAGTCGTGCTGACGATCCACTGTTTCTTGGTCTCCCGTCGCCTCATACGTTGCAAAAGGTTTTCATTTCCCGTTGCACAGCGAGGAATGTATTGCTGTCTGACTCCTGTAGGAATGTGGATACGTGTTGGTTTCTAATGATTGCTGGGAAAGGATATCAGGACTTCACGCTCTGACAGCAGGGGAACTACGCTTTCGTTTTGAGTTGTGAACACTAGATCTGGGTGGCAGTCGTGTCACCATCTCGCTGAGTGAAAATTTCGACGACTTTGTGGGTTGAACAGCAGGTGTAGTAGGTCTACCCGGTTCACCAGTCGGGAATAGTCTCTCCCCATGCATCATCATGATGGTATCCCCATGTCGCGTAGTGGCTGTAAAAGTCACCCACGTTTATAGTGGTATGGTTGTTTTGGAGCAGTGTAAAGCTGTTAACTCAGCAGAGATTAGCTGTTCCAGATTTTATTAGCTTATGTCATTCCTGAAATATCAACATAGTGATAAAAGCTGAAAATGTGTAAACGACAGCATAAGCTGTAACAGTTGACCTTACTGTTGGTGTCCATAGTCAGTGAGCATAGGCACTAAAGGAGTCAAGACCTTTTGCCTTACTATCAAACTGAAACGTTTGGTACTCCCAGCAATCAATTTAGCGGGCAATGATGAACAGGTGACATCTTACTTTTTTCAGACATTATGGAAGATGCCAAAAGCCTTCTTACGTTGGTAGAAGCTATAGTAAATACTACTGAGAGAGAATGGTTGAAGATAGTGATATCCTGTAACACCTATGGAAATACAGAACACTTTGCAAGCAGAAAGCCACTGAAAAGTTATATTTCGGCGCGAAGTTTGTTAACATTGCCAGGGACATTAAAGAGAAAAGAAAGAAGCTCGAACAACAAGACGCAAATCGTACAATATCCGTATGTCCAGCCCCCTTTAAACCTTTTTGAAGGTGACTGTTGAAATTATTCTACTCTATAGTTTCGAAATGAGGAACTGGAACCTAGAGAGACCTCTGCTATGGCGCACGCGCAATAGACATTGGAGACAACACGTTCCACTAAAATAACTGTCAGCTGATCTTCCAAACGTCTCTGATACATTTCAAGCATTTTGACTTCCTGGTTATTGTTGGGGAAATTACAAATATCCGGCGACTTTGGTTATGTGGAACCCTAAAGAAGAGCAAAAAAAACCTGGACAACCGTAGCAAGATTAGATCACCCTCCTATCGAAGAAAAGTTGACAACATTTGAACAGTTAGGGACAGAGCACTGAGGATCTGTAGTGATGGGGTCGGATACTGCTAGGGGAGTCTCTAGAATGTATTGGGATTTACAGGTCATTAACTACCGACCAATGTTCCATTTTAATTACTTTTAAGTAACTTCTTTAGTAATGTATTCTAATAAACAATTTCAGTGGGGTGTCTGCACTCGCATTAAGTCACTTGGTGTAGTTTTCTTACCTCGATAACTAAACAGAAACCCCCTTTCCCTGTTGTCTTACCTTGATCGCTCAACAAAAATCCCCCTTTCTCTATTTTCTTACCTCGATCACTTTACAGAAACTCCCATTTCTCAGTTTTCTTACCTTGATAGCTAAACAGAAACCCCCTTTCCCTGTTTTCTTACCTTGATCACTTTACAACCCCCCCCCCCTTTCTTAGTTTTCTTACCTCGATCACTTTACAGAAACCCCCATTTCTCAGTTTTCTTACCTTGTTAACTAAACAGAAACCCCCTTTCCCTGTTGTCTTACCTTGATCGCTCAACAAAAATCCCCCTTTCTCTATTTTCTTA
>JAAAKL020007655.1:0-16663 GCA_010016065.2 Carybdea cf. marsupialis auct. non (Linnaeus, 1758)
AACCTGTACATATGCAGGTTCGCTTAAACATGATAGTACCAGTAGATATACATTAACTCATGTTAAATGAGTTCTATGGTATGTAGTTCATGACTGCTTGTGTGTCTGCCTGAGTACTTACATCAATGAAATGGCACCGATGAAGCTAAGAGCGAAACAAAGATAAGGTTGCTGGTGGTGGTGAGAATTCGGGATGGACTAGCCGGATTGTCGACTTTACTATTGCACTATTTAGTGCAGTGGTTAAGTCTTCGTTTTCGGCGCGGGAGATCCTGGGTTCGAACCGGGCCAGCGCCTCAAGCACTTCATGTTTAACGAGTTCTATATATGTACATATGTATAGGTGAATATTAAGACTTGTATGAAGTGCATGTATCAACAAGTACTATTAATACCATTCCTGTAGCGTTGGATACAACAAGGTCAACCCCTAATTAATGCCAAGAAACAGTGGCAATAAAGGGAAAGTAAATAAAAACAATTGACTTGTAGCTGTAAAATCTGCTTCAGGTATTTTAAATATTGGGTCTTCTAGTGCCAAAGATATGTAATGTATTGGAAGCCATTACTAAATCTCCGACAAACATACAGTACAGTGTATATCTACATGCATGTACTTAAAGATATCTATGTACTGCCAGTGGTAAAAATGAATAGTGAATTACGGCAGTTACGTTACATTTCACGTCTTATCCTTTGACATTCACCAGGCTGCCTTTTTGTCTTTACCGCTGCTTATTAGTATTAGTCTCTACGGTATCAGTAGTACTTGTTGCTATATACACATATACGCATATAAGTTATTATTTTAAAAACCAGTTAGAAACATCCATGTATCTATATATATTTACATATATATAAACTTTCAAGAAAACCAAGATTGCCAAAAGGGTTGACGGCATGTTCAAACTTACGAATGCCAATAAGCAATGGTATTAAAAGAAAAGCAAATTGCCGCAGTTAATTTTTAGATTTTTCCTCCACGATGTTAATCAAACTGTTAGAAATTTCTTCAGTTACGTTAGCATTCATGAGCTATCCAACAAAACAGTTACAATAAAGTTCTATCTACCTTTATATTCCTTAGCAACTAGTTGATTCCTATGCCTGACCTTCGAAGTTGGTCCCAAGCCATTTTTCACAAGTTTACTGTTTTTCACTGCTGTAATCGAATACTTTTCATTGAGGCACGAATTACATCTTCTTTAGCCTTTATTTCATGTTTTAATATGTTTAATGCTGCTCAACTTTCAGTATATATATGTTTCGATATGATCTTATTCAATTTTCGGAATATAACCAAGATACGTCATAGATAGTTAGATAGAAAGATAGAAAGCGTTGAGAGATAGAAAGATAGAAAAATAGGAAGATATAAAGATAGAATGATAGAAAGGTAGAAAGATCGAAAAATGGGAAGTTACGAAGATAGAGAAGTAGAAAGATAGAAAAATAGAAAAGCTGGAAAATAGAAAGAAAAATAAGATAAATATTTGTATGTTTGTGTATACAATAGTGATCAAAATCGGGTTTTATTTGCAGATGTTTGGGAAGAGCCTTATTAATCAGTCTGTACATCAAGAGATTCAGGAATTGGGCAGAAGAGCAGTTGCACTGAACAAGGTACAGAATTTCCGAGTGAATCCATTTCATAGCAATGTGATGCACATTGATTAAGGGTAAAGTTTAGCATAACAGGAGGTCCGACTTCTGAGAACCTCGTCAAGACGGTTGATCGTCAACGTACTAATTTATAGCTAACGTAGGACTACAGGTAAAGTTAGTAGGGCATGATCCTGCTCCACGCTTATATATTTTCAAACATTTACAAATATTGAATTATTACTTTAAGACACATTATCGCCATCTTTTCCTCCATCCCTTCATTTCTCCCCACACTTTATTTCTCTGCTTTAATATTTTTTAACATCTTTCAATTGACATATCATGTAATACTCGAGGAAGTTATTGTTGCCACATCGTAAAATCGATGTATTTGTTTCATGTGATGATTTAAATGTATTTGCAATCAGTACTCTTTACGGTGTTATCGAGTTTGTACAACGCGTCATTGTAAATCACAACAGCAATTTATCACACTCTGAATTGATAAGATATTTGTATCACTTATCGAAGGTAGTCTGATCTGCAACAAGTGCCTCGCTGAAAAATTAATGGAAAATATTGGTAGTGGGACATGTATACACAATTGTCAAAAGAGCAAGAAATACTGACTCCTCGCATCTTTTGTTTACTCACTTTTACTGTGAACTGATCGATATGGGATGCTGCGATCTTCATTCACTGATTCTGCAAGGGTTTAGCCAGCACGTCGTTTCCAAGCTAATTATCAGCTATGTTTAGGGCCTAGCTTGCTATGTTACAAAGCTTTTTGGGAGCCATTTGTAAGTAGGGTTAGGGAGGAGGAGGGCAACTAAAACCTAAGATCACAACAGTGACTACGCCATTCTTTAGCGATCTTTTAATAACGTTTTCCATAGACATTTGGATGCTTTGCAATGACTGAAATTGGTCATGGAACCAACACAAAGGGAATGAAAACTACAGCAACTTATGATCTTAAAACTCAGGTAATATTCATGCAAGATATTAGAGATTTTTAAATGATTCTGGCATTACCACTTGTGTTGATTTGAATTTAATATGTATATGGAATAGGATTTTGTTGGTATAGCACAACCTTTAATCCTGCGTGATGGAAAGTTGTATAGTTACCCTAAGATCAACACACGATTCAGTATTTGATATTTTGCTCCCCTATCCACCCTCCCCCAGTTTTACAGACCGGCAGTTCATTGAAATCTGCAAACAAACAGGTGCGAAGTGTTGTCATTAAAAGAGGTTAAAACGAAGTAAAACAGTATCTTTCTCGGCTTTCTAATAATAATTCCAGGGACTTAAATGAACAAGTTAAATGGGCACAATACGTTTCAAACCAGACGTACCAGAATGGTACAAGTTTTTCATACTTTTCTTTGAAACTGGACAAAATGGCAAGTGCGACAATCCTCTGGTGGCAATTACAGTTAGTGTTAGTACATTAAAATCCTTGAGCTATGTATTATTAACCGAAACGTTCAACACGGCAACTTGAGGGAGAATTAGTGTAAATGACGTAATGGAAACGTTGAAGACACTGAAGTTATAAAGAAGTAACCCATTCTCTCAAAAGAGATTAGAACTCAAGATAAGTGTTTTTACAGCAGGTCTTCTTGCAAAAGCGAACAGCAGACAAAAGTGCAGATTCTCTCCAAACGTATGTACCTAACCAAACCCAATAAGTTGAAAGTAACCATGAAAGCAGCTTGATAAACAAATTTTAGTACTTTAATTGCGGGGTTCCTTAGCAGGGCACCGCGAAACATGTTAGCTACGTATCAAGGTGTGCGGTGAAAACCGGTGCATCCTCAATGCGGAACACAGGCTTCGCATAGGCATATTTTTGGACTAAAACTAAACTGATGCTTGTTTGAAACTCATCAAGGTTAAAAAGGCCAAAAAGAAGAGCAATCTCGGTTTTTAAAAGTTGTTAAGATCAATTCATTAACGCAAATACTCAGAGATGTAGGTATACGTGCGTTATGAATCAAGACGTACAGGAGTCATACTCATAGAGTATCATCAATGGCAGAACGTCTTTACCGCAATTTCACCTGTCATCAATGATCTGTGCAAGCCAGGCATTAGAGTGCGAGAATAAAGAATTAGACATGCAAAGAGAGAGTAAGTATATTACTAAGTAAAAGGAGATGTAAAGACCTTAGCTTTGACAAAGTAGGATACACAGCCCTTTGTATCCTGCCAGCCGATAATATTGCCCTAGTAAACCCCACCCTAAATTCTCCATCGTCATCATCGTCTTTGTCAATGTTCTGAACATTTACACATGATACCCTCTCTTGAATTAACTCTCAAAGCACGATTCTTCCCGACCGGATTGATAGGCTACTAGTAAGAAACAAAAATCCAATTAAATTTTTTTTTATTTCATGGAGTGAAAAATCTTGCTTGCTAAGATTATTCGATCATGGTTTGATTCTGCGTAAATGCACCTAGCCTAGATATTTCCAGCTCCGTTTCGGGTACAAGTTCATAGGTGATTGGTTTGTTGCTTATTCTACAACCAACCATATGAATAATTGTTAACTGTCCGGTGACTCCAAGCTTATGTAACAATGCTGCAACAATGATTTTATTGCCGGCAAAATAATCCAAGTGACCAAAATTATGATAGGTAGATAGGAGTAGATGAAGGAAGACAGACAGTGGCAAAATAGGGAAGTGATAGTAGTAGGATTTGACGTTAGTCAGGAAATTTTTCTGATTTAGTCACAGTTAGGCTTAATTATTTTATAGATCAATTATTTCTGACGTACATTTTTAACATCGAATCCAGTTTACAAGTTTGCAGAGAGCATATTGAATGACCCTGATTTGTAATAGTTGTTTTATATCTTTTAATAGGAATTTGTAGTTAATACACCAGACTATGAGGCTGCCAAGTGCTGGTCTGGTGGACTCGGAAATCGTGCCACACACGCTCTAGTGTTTGCGCAACTGATAACCCCCGATGCAAAATGTCATGGGGTGCATGGTTTCGTGGTGCCAGTTCGTGACCCAGACACTCTTCTACCATTAAGAGGAATATTGGTGGGCGACATGGGGCCAAAGGCTGGTGCTAACATGTTTGACAATGGGTATGTAAGTATGTGTCAGTACCTTTTAGCACGGAAATGTGGATTTTAGTACATATAATGCATAGCAGTACTGTGTATAATTAAAGACGCGTTTGCAGCGAGTTATAGTATCCAAGGAGCATACGTGTTACTGGAACATGGTCTAAAATTAAGAATGCCGTATTTCCTCTAATAAACGCCGCGTTTTTTCGAAAATCAAAGTTTTAGGTGAGGCGTTTATTAGGGGGTGGCCTTTATCAGAGGTCGGCGTTTATTAGAAAATGACTAACTGGGTAAAATATAACGTTTCAAAAAACGTAGCAAAAAGATTTTGTGATAATTGCGAACATAACTAGTAAGTATCATCTCGCACAATGTAAACTTCATTAGTTCTTGTAGTATTTGAAATTTTAAATTTGGTCTGTTTTCAAATATATGCCCTTTTTCATGATGCGCTGTTTATCAGAGGGCGGCGTTTATTAGAGGAAATACGGTACATGGATTATAAAAAAACGATGATGCTAAAGGATAGACAATGCGGCTTCTGACACTTTCTTGTTATCACCCAGCAACTGAGAGAATTGACAGCTTCTCTCATCACATTCATGTGGGTGTACCTAATCCATATGAGGAAATTTGGAGATAAGGAAACTCTACAAGTCCGTCGGTAATATATAAATCCATGGCGTTGTAATGCTCCAACTGGATCTTGATAGCAGTTGAAAAACCTTGAAGACCTTAAAGACCACACTAAAAATCATACATTATGTTATGACAATTTTACCTTTTCCTAAATTTATGGCTCTTAGAAAATCTACATTATGAGTTGAAATAATTCCTAAATACTCGAAATGTTCCCCTTTTTTGTCTGAAGTACAACGGTACTGAGGAGGGAAATTGACGTCTGATGAGAAACGTAATCAGAATAAATGCAGCCAAAGTATTTTAATGTTTCTGCTTTCTCATATCCCCCCAAACCCCCAAACCTTTTATAAGGACAAGCTGGTGCTTTTCATAACAAGAAATTGCATGCGAAAAATAGGCACTTACGTAAGTGTCTTGATACATGACATTGCATTTCATCCAAGGGTAAAGAAGAGATGCAAACATTTTATTTTTGTAACACTTTATGAAGCTCCTATTAAGGGATACTCCACCAAAATACAATAAGTGTTAACAGAAATAGTTTGATTATTAAATCAATGCAATATTACAATATAAGAGGTCTGAAATTTGTTAGGTGCGACAGAGTAGCCACGTTTCATACACAGGTCATTACATTGGCTCCACGTTGTAAAATATTAAAACTGTATATATCCTAAACTGTATCCTTCTTGCTGTAACTTGTTACTTCTTAACTTCTTGCTGCACCCTCTTACTTCTTACCTTCTTGCTGCACCCTCTTACTTCTTAACTTCTTACTGCACCCTCTTACTTCTTACCTTCTTGCTGCACCCTCTTACTTCTTACCTTCTTGCTGCACCCTCTTACTTCTTAACTTCTTGCTGCACCCTCTTACTTCTTAACTTTTTGCTGCACCCTCTTACTTCTTACCTTCTTGCTGCACTTTCTTACTTCTTGCCTTCTTACTGCACCCTCTTACTTCTTACCTTCTTGCTGCACCTTATTGCTTCTTACCTTCTTAATGCACCTTCTTACTTCTTTCCTTCTTAATGCACCTTCTTACTTCTTTCCTTCTTACTGTACCTTCTTACTTCTTACCTTCTTGCTGCACCCTCTTACTTCTTTCCTTCTTATTGCACCTTCATATTTCTTATGAACTGCATTCATTATATTAATTAAAAATTTTGCCTTTCAATCGTTCATAATCTCATACCCTTTAGGGCACATATCGTATGACCATGTGGGTTTACACTACTGAATAAAATATGGAACGGATCTGCTCTTACTCAAGAGGGCTTTGTGGCGGACAACGTAAATAAGTGAGAGGAGAAAGTCAACGTCAATAATTTGTTTGAAAGAAAAAAATGATAAAAACCCCATATAGTCCATAAAAAATTGCAAAAATTCGCCAGTGAAGAGAAACCAAAGTTAGTTATGAATGTTTTAGTTGCTTATTCAAAATGAACGAGCGTGTGCGAGCCCCTAGGTGGGACTAGATTCCGATCCGGGACAGGCATGTCTTGCTGCATATGCTGCACACATGGGTTTCTCCGGTCACTGATGTTCAGGACTTTTTACTGGCTCATCTCTGCTTGATGTGCGATCAGCGATGTGCTTCTCTTCAAGATACGGTAATCTTTGTATAAAGTACTATAAATGTACGTCATTATCAAATGTTTTCATAATTGTTCTTTTAAATTTGGCTTTTATGACTTCATTACAGCTTTGTTGTATTCGACCATGTGCGAATTCCAAGGAAAAATCTGCTTGACAAACTTACTGAAGTTACTCCGGAAGGCAAGCATATAACATCCTACAAAAGCAGAAAAGGGAGGTTTGGGGCTCAGCTCGGGACGCTGTCTGCAGGTAGAGTGAGCATTGCAGGTACAGCTACGATGGTTATGTCAAAAGCCTTAACAATTGCAGTGAGGTAATCAAACAATTTTATTTCTTGGAAACACTTGTTTCTTGGTAACTTCCTGTTTGCCTTACTTGTATCCAAGGATTACGTCGTCACATTGGGATTTGATGTGACTTTTGCTCTATAAGATGTTTCCTGACTCTGCTCTTTTTGGTTTATCAAGTGATATTTTTGAACAAATAAACGCGTCAAGTCGACTGCATTTTCACTTTCAAACTTGCTGACCAAGGAGACCTTGATAGATTTTAATAAGCCACTGGAGGTGTAGTTACTAAACGTTCTGAATGGTCAAGGACTCTCTAAATATAAGCCTCTTGTCGGAGGGATATGTGTATCGAATTGGCTCCAATTTGTCACCTTTTAGTGTGCAAGCTCCGCATGGCCTCTACAGAAAGTATTGCTTGGTATGTTTCACAGCAGATATTTTTCAAAGTTTCAAAGAACCTTAAATGTCATCTACTTTGTACAAAGGCGTGAGTTACGTGAACAACCTTCTAAGGTAGTAACACTATGTTTCTCATTTTTGCTTTTCCTGAGTGTTCAAGGAAATTTAAATAGCGGTCGAAGCTTAAGGGGCAAAGCTCTTTGATTGGTTTTGAGCGTTTTTGATTTTCTCATTTTGATGTCCGCTTTTTCAGTGAAAAGTTTTGTACTTAACTTTTTGGGTGTTGGTTCCCCCCAATAATTTTCTGTTGGCTACGCCACTGCTTCGTCAAATGAAGGGATCGGCGCCAAAGCTCTAAAGTGTCCAAAAGATGGTTATCTTTTTATTGACGTTTTCTCTTAATGTTCAGCAAATATGACGAGAATTGAGCGATGAATAGAGGAGTATGCGGTAAGGTTGACCTCCGTTTTCCTTCTTGATGTTTCCCATCTTCCTTTCTCTCTCATTCAGTTGATCTGATTTCATGCAGTTGAGGTAAGGAGGCCGAGTCTGTCTATGGCATCGTTGTCCCAGATTTTACGGTCAGTGCCAGCATGATTTATGTCTTTTATGGCTGGTCCTTGTATGATGACCTTGATGTTGATATTCATTCTTTCGAAAACAATGAAGTTTGCTCATATAGTTATTCAATCTGGTGGTGATGAAAAAGGGGAGTATCTGTTGGTGAAATAGCTTCAGCTTTTTATAAAGCTCTATTCAAACTTGATAAAACTCTATGGTAAAGAGTCTGGGTTTCACAGCGGTAGAGGAGAGTTGAGATTACAACTGGATCTTGAACTTCCACATTATGAATTAAGACATTTCTCGACTGCAATGTCTTGGAGAAATGAGTTGGGGGATGTCGCTACTCTATGGAGCAGTGAGCCGTCAGTATGAGTCTTAGAGATTCCTATCTTCCTTACACAGAGTGCACGGTTACTAAGTATCTCCACGGGGGAGACCTCAGACATTCAGAATGAGATAGCAAATATCAAATGCAAGAGCGGTTTTGTATTTCTCTAAAAAGAATGCAACGTTTTAAACTTTACTAGGTACTCTGCTGCAAGGAAACAGTTTGGACTGCATGGAAAAGACGAGATGCCCGTGCTTGAGTACCAAATGCAGGTGCGTTACTTTTACTTTATATTGCTGGAGGGAAGCTGAGGAATGCACTGTAAAGAGGAATTAAACAAATGGAATTTGAAAAGAATAAATGTTATAAGCAAAGAAAATTATTCAATTATTGTAAGACAGAAAGAGCCTAAAACTCTTTTTAATGATTGAAATTTACTCTTGCACTGGGTAGCGTATGTATCTGGCAGCACTTCGTCAGTCACTGGTTACGACAAAATATTTACTTGGAAATATCAAATAACACTCTGTTCCTTTAGAGCACTACAAAAAAAGGTGAAGTAAAACAAGGACATTTCAAAACTTTATCTGTATAGCGACAAAGTACCAACCATCCAGCTGATAACAATATGCAATATTCTTTTTTTAGCCCTTTTCCTTCTTTACGTCCTCTTCCTACTCGCTGTCGTCTTCCCCTTCTCTCTCTTTGCCTTCTCTTTTTCTCTCTATTCGCTTGATTCCTCGAACTCTCCGTCCTCCGCTCCTTATTTTCTACTATTTTTCGTCAGTGACCTAGCTTGGCTTCTTTGTACTCTTGTTCTTACCCAATTTATCTTCTTCTTTTCTTATTCCTTCTTGTTTTCATCACTTGAATTTTACATATTTGTACGTGCGCTCTTCATATTCTTTTTGTGACATTCGTATTTTGCCTCTCCAACTTTTTTGTCTTTCTGAATTATTCTCGTTCCTCTTCCTTCCATGGCAAGTGACCTCTTCTTCAGACGTCTCGAAACTTGGCCTTTTCTTTCCTCTTTGTTTCCATTTGTGGTCAGAACGCTTTTATCTTTTTAATTTATTTAGGAGTCAAACGCCAGTATATGCATCTTCACCTACATGTAATCTAATTGCCCTGGTTATACTACCTGGATGTACATTACAAAGCAACTATCGCTTTATCGAGTCTTAACTTAAAACCAGAATGTGGAATCAAGATCGACTATCAGTTACAGCATTATCACAATATATTGAGTAATGTTCTGACTCAAAATAGTGTCATATATTTGCTACCATGCTACCTTTAAACAGCCATCATGCGGTTTGCAATGCCTTTCTCGTAGCAATGGCGACTATTACCATACATTGCCGTACACTATGCATCACTACATTTTGCAATACGTCTTCATGATTATTGCACTGAGTTCCAGCAGGAACAGGAAAGATGTCCGGAGAAGGCAGTAAGTATAACATTAACATGCATATGTTACGTTTTAAGCGGAGAGTTTGTTAATTGATAATGTTAATTGATAATGTTACATGCCGTTGAATTTATGTCCGAGATAAGCTAGGAACCTTTACGAATTGCTTCTGTGACATGTTTGTGATATGTTGCTGACACTGCTTGGAAGTTTAAACGTATATTAAGTGGTACTCCTGGTTTTGGTTGAGAACTAGACGATTTATTGTAGAAATATTGTGAGCAATTCAAGTGCAGATGTACAAACGTAAGATAATTTATATTTCAATGGAAACATGTTTTTCCGTTATGTATTTTAGTTTCACTTCTTACCCCTTTTTAAAGAAAATTAACTAACACCTAAACACATGATCACGCTGGATTCAGTGTTTACTCTTTGCTCAACAAAGAATCTAGTCATTCAAACAAATTTTGTTTAAAACTAAGCCTTCAAGAATAGCCTGTCTACCACATTGATAAGCCAATATCTATCATTCTCATAACGGTTACCGTCGCAGAAATTTTATTTATGTTACAAAGTGCGAGCAAGTATTTCCGGCCAACACCTCCATAAGGCAAGAAAATCTGTAAAGATAGCAAAACACACACCTTTTACTGGAGAGCACCTCCAAAGTTAGGCTCATTAATAAGGCAGGCACGTCCGTGATGTTGCAAATTAATCAGAATGGTAAATTCATACTATGAAGGCCTCAATTAGAAGTGAGGCTATCGCAACTTAACAATTTCTGAGCTACTAGCAAACTTGTAAGGTGAGAATGTCTTGAAAACGTACTCTAGTCTCCTTTTTCACCCAAATCACTTACTTACATTTTCCAAAAAGCTTTCACTTACAACATACCTCAGTGCTCTAGTGGTATTTGTTTGGATGCCTATGTATAGATGGTTCAGTAGCCATTTTATGTCCTTGCAGGCTCTGATTGGACCGGAAATGCACGCAATGTCATGCGCAGGAAAATCATTGCTTACTCACTTAAGTAGAGATTGTGTCCAGGAATGCAGAGAGGCTTGTGGTGGGCATGGTTACCTGAAAGGTTTGTTATGTCTCTAATGTCTTAAATGAGAGGATGTATTATGGTATTTTTCATTTACGTAGCAAACTAAGAAGTAGGATTTTTCCTAGCCCAAATTTCTAGACAAAAGGAGTTCCTAGGTGATGAAGGAAACATGGAATGTTTTCTTGAATGCACGAGCATGTGGATGTACGTCTTTTTCTCCTCTTTTATCTGTCTTCCCAAATAATTTTAGAACAAGGCATTGATTTTGAGCGACGTTTTTTGCACTGAGTAAACGGCGTGTCAGATGTGTAACGGCAACAACAATAAAGCAGATCAAAACGCGGCGAAATCAAGAATGGAATTGTAATGTACTGTTTGAAAAGGGGGTCACCATTGTAAAATGAGGTATGGTAAATGCCTCTACTTTAACAAAATATATATAGTAGTCATAAATTGATCTCACCGATCTGCTCCAGGTCAGGTGAACCATAAAAGATGACACTAGAAAATTAGTTCTCCTCCATAGAAATTTGTCGTAGCTTTATATCGAATGACAACCAAATTTGTCTTCCATAAAAAGTTAAACAACACAAGGAGTGTTTACAATGGGTCCAATATGACTGAGCTCATACGATACCCAGATAACAATGCAGTACAGATCTAAGTTGTTCTTGAAACGTTTTAAAGGCATTTTATAAATTTGAAATATATCTACTGCTTATTATTCTAAGTGATGATTTTCCCGATTGTCGTTGTTTTTCTCCTGCAGTGAGCGGCCTTGTCATGCTGCGTGGTGATGCTGATGGCAGCTGCACATATGAAGGTGACAACAATGTCTTGCTTGGACAGACTAGTAATTATCTCTTCGGATGCTACAGAAGTTCCCTTAAAGGTATTTTTCTAAAACAATGCTTTTATAAGTTACAGTTCATTGGTTGTATCGGTGCTGCCGACACGTTACTCCCAGCGAAATCCTGTTAAACAGAAGTAGTAACATTACAGGTAAATACATTGTACATCTGAATGCAAGCATTGGGCTCACCTGGGTTGGTAACATATTTTCGAAAGATTTTTTGTGACTCGTGCCAAGTTGATGATACTGTAGTTTAGTTACAACGTGCCGATTTTCGAACCCAACTTTCTTGACACGCAAGCAATAATTTGTTAATGGTGACTTGAAGGTATATGGATGGATGCCTTGGATAAGACAAAACGAAACGCCTTTGTATGGTACACTGTTCTTTATTCACACAACTAGGAACTTTCTCTGTCCTCTGTAACATTACAGCCAAGCTTGATTTTTTACTAAAAATGTGTGTTAATTCAAACATGACTTTGAGCCCTGCTATCCATGTATAACATAAAGGTTGGCGTAAGTTTGCTCCGATGGAGTAGCTCGATCCGGAGCATCTGACACTGGGAATAAGAGACAATGACAGGCATTGTCCCAAGCTTTACTTTGGGCCGTATTTGGAGGGATATGTGTGCCCGGAAATAAAAGGGGGTCGTGGCCAGTTTTTCGTCCATGATCCCGTGTAACAGAAAAGTGTCGTTCATAGTTGCATCACTACTACCTTAAAAATAACGAAAAGAAAAAACGTGTAGGTACAGATTTTAGGTGTTCAAGACCCCAGTTAGACGTATGTTTTGGTGACTTTGGAAAAAAAATCTAGGGGGTTTAGGACAGGGTAAGTCGGGGGACACGAGAAAGGTTGTTAATTTTTTCCGCTCAGTTTTCTTTTGTCGTTGTCAGGTCGCGTCAGCACTCCCCTTGGGACAGTGGACTTCATCAACGATATCGAAGAAACCTTAAAGCAGCAATGCATGCCGGTTTCATTTGATGACATTCACGCCATAGCAACATGTAAGTAATTTAAGAAGCCATTTCATTTTAATTGAAGTCAAGTTCTTTAATTGTCTCGATACCCTACGTAATTTGTAGTTGTGCAACTCCAACCGATTCTTTGTATTTACCGTAGATATCCATAACTCGGAAGCTTTCTATACATCAGGAAAATCGACTTATGAGAATGCGTTTTAAAGCAACTCATTGGTACTTAGTCAACAACCCCGTACCAGAACTCTGCAATAAGTATAGATGAATTTAGACTGACATCGTATTTCAAATTTTGTATATCCAGTATTTTGCGGGGTCTCAATATTGTTAAAATGCCTGCAAGTATTTGAATCTTTACAGAAATTTGACCTTGGCACAAGGCATTGACTCCACTAATACCGACCCAGTCGCATCTTCCCCGCCGTCGCAGGTAGGAGACATGAATTTTAAGTGAAGTTTTACAAATCTATAAAAACATAGTGCAATTATGCCTAAACAGACGAAAATTCTATTGCAAGGTAACAGGTGGGTCTACGTTTATGCTTTCTTAAGCTTTTGACTTTTCTTATTGAAAGAAGCTTGTTTTTAATTTTGATGATTGTCACCAACTAGAAGTTGATACTTGAATGGCTCTGCTTCTACTTTTCTTTGGCGAGCCTCTCCAAGAAGTGCTTGCCTCGTACTAACCCAACTTTATCCTATCCTTTCATTAATTAGTTATTAGGAATGCTTACAAGTGGCTAGTTTCATTCTTACTGAAAGAAAGTGTTGAAAAGTTGAAGCGTGAGATCATGTCAGGAAAAGTAAGTGCTAAAGTAGGGATGTCAATCATAAGCAGATAATTTATAAGTATATATTTCGAGACATTTCTAATTATTTGTTTTGCTTTTTACATAATTACTTATTTTATTTTCGTAAATTGTTCTTATGATTTTTTTGTCTATTTATTGCAGTTCACATGCGAGCAGTCACTTTAAGCCGAACAACAGCATCTGCAGCCTAGCATTTAGCCCCCTCCCCTTCCCGAGCTCCCCTATGGTTAGGGGAGCACATGATTTCAATAGTATTCTACATATTACCAATGGTGATATTGAGATTGCTCAATTTTAATGTTGAGACTGCTTGAAACTTTGTAGTTGTCAGAATATTAAGCGATTTTTCACGATTTACTCAAGTGACGAGGGGTTATTCATAAGGAACTCAACTTTATGACGTTTACAAAACTTGATGACTTTTTACCCCTCATCCCGTCGTCTAGGTGTATAATAGAACCAAACTTTTTGTAAATGATAAATCCTATTTTGTGCTGAAAATTATCAGGTCGTTTCGCCGATATTTTGCTCATCATTTTGAACTTTGGACTCATTTTATGCCCTCACTATTTTCTGTTGGCTTGTGGTCTGTATCTTTGCCGAAAGAAAAGTAAGGAAGTAATAAGAAATCTTAGCGAGAGGTGCTCCTTAATGTTTACCCAATCAGCTATGTAACAGCTCCTGACGTTGCATCACTTTTAGAAATATATCCTGTAGACCATCTTTTTTCACCATACTCTTCATATCAAAATTCTCATCGCCAGAAGTTAAGAATAGGTATTTTAAATCACAGGCAGTTGGTTTAGGTCTAGTCAAATATCCTACCCCTACATTTTTGGTAGAGCCGCCGTGGTCTGGTGGTTAAGGAATCGGACTCACATGCCAGAGGTTGCGGTTTAGCATCCCACCTAGTCCGATATAAAGACTATCGGTTGTGGAAGGCAACAGGAGACCGCCCCTGTAAGTGTGCCCTCCAGGACATTGCTCAGCAATGTCACGCAGTGTGGGTCACGCTGACTAGGCAATAGGCTACGTTCGAAATCGAGTATGCCACACAAAAAAATATTGGTGCCACGTTACCTATTTGATAGGAAAATATTATTAAAAACATAACGTAACAAAGAGAAGACGAAGCAAGCCGCAGTGGTTTTCCATTGTTTTGCTATAATCTCTTACGTCATCTACATCACTACCAAGAATTTCCTAGGCACCCAACTGGTCATATCTGTTAGTTGCCAGCAGAAAACTCTGTTAATAGCTATGATGATACTGCTTATAAATCATTCTAGAATTTTTTCTATTTCTTAATTGAGCCGCCGTGGTCTAGTGGATAACTTCTTGACCTTCAGATCAAGAGGGTCAAGAGGGTCAGGGTACAAATCCAGGAAGGGCCATTGGTGATGTGAGGAAGGGCATCCGGTCTTAAAGTGCTCTGTGCTCCAGTAACAAATTCCATGTATATGGGAACCGTCAAACCCCATGTATGAGGAAAAAGACATCAAGCGGATAAAAAAAAGAATATAAAAATTCAAAGCTCAAAATTGGTATTTCTATTTTCAAAATGATTTGATAGATGAATGGGGTATTTGTAATGATAATCATTGTTTTATCATGGCCTTACCTGGTGAAGACGCAAATTGAGAAAACTCTATATTGCAAAGTATATGCTTTGGGATGTAGCATACGGTAAGTTTAATATAAACCTACCAAATTGCCTATACGAAGCAATGGCTAAGAGTAGGACAAAATACAGAAAAACAATAATATCTCTTTCCTCTTTCTACTGTTGGCTTTTCTTCCACATTTGCTTTTACTTTTTGCCCTTCCTTTCTCTTTTTTGTTTCCATTTTTGGCCCTTTTCTACTCCTTCATTTTCTTTCCTTAATTCCTAGTGGAATGAATCGTTATTTAATTCTAAATGCTGTGCGTTTCGAAGGCATACAGATAGTACTAGAAGAGTATGGAAAGTCTCATGGCAGTACTGTCTTAAAAGAGCTAAAATTTCAGGTACTTCTTGCTAAATTTTTAAGTTGTCTTTATACTCTAGGATTTGTTTATCGCAAGAAATGATACCCAAGTGTATTATTGCCGTTCACTAGCAATTGTCTATATACAGGTAACGTAGACACTTTAACATTCCCTCAATTGATTGATCTACAGTGCTGCCCATTGTAATCTTTGAAACTCTGTACAAATCTTTCAGAGGCAAACATAAAAGTGACTTGTTTGTTGAAACTTCTCAGTTGATTTAAAATCTGATGGCGAGGATCCATTAAATAGGGGTGAATTTTATTTACTGAGAGTATATATACAAGGGCAGATGGGGACGATATGTATATCAGGTTGTTGCAGCAAGGCGGCAACGTCGGCTCTTAAAGGGTTAATGGAGTTTATGGATGTCATTTATCTAGATTTCCAGCGTTTTTCAAACAGTTGGGTTTCTCTAAATGTTTAATTTTATACAGAACAAGTGAAATGAAGAGCAGGATTACTCGACAGCATTTATAAGCTCAAGGAAAGACACTAAATTAAAAATGCTTGACTGTTGAGCTCCAAACTGCGGAAATAACAGAAGAAGGCGACGCTTGTCAATTTTGATTCAAAGATTTGTAAGGACACAAAATGAGTCGTATGCTATGTAGGATTCGTAACATCTATCGAATCGTTGTAGTTTAATTATTAACATCAAGCAGATACCGAAAACTTTATTGCTAAATAATAAGGAGTACCCAGAAAACCTTGTTTTTTCCTTATATATATATATATATATATATATATATATATAAATATATATATTTAATATAAAATATAACTCAAAACTCAAGCTAGAAAACAAACCGTGTACTGTCCCCCAGGCGAGTTTGCTTCAGCACTTCTCTTCCGACAATCACAATGGTATGGAAGATTGGGTATTTACCTCATTGATCAACACGAAAACGAAATAGGGTTATAGAGCCAAAAAATCATTTTGGCAATATAAATTAAACGTTTTTGTGTCGGATGGTTTAAATGAGAAGGAGGTTCAGC
>JAAAKL020007656.1:0-16663 GCA_010016065.2 Carybdea cf. marsupialis auct. non (Linnaeus, 1758)
AGAGGTAACTTAGAGAATATTGCTTTGAAATATCTTTCAATTTAAAGAACCGCATTTGGGCAATTCTGTCACTGCTGCCTCCTTCTCATTGAACTGGGCAAGTCACTGCATCAAATCTGCAGGAATGAACTTTCCCATGTTACGTAGAAAAGTTCCTCATTGGGAAAGCTTTCTTTTTTGCTTTAAAGCTACACCAGTGCGTTCTATTTTGATCGTAAACAATTATGAAAAAAAACTTTGACGTCAAGAAAAGTGGGGGGCACGTGCCCCCCGGCCCCCCTGGTGGCGTCGGCCATGAATTTACCTTAACACGTCCTCTTGCGCAACCAACTCAGGTTTCTATAAACCGATAACGACAGCGTTAAAATAAAATCTACATATTCTGATACTGATCATATTTAAATCGATACTGAGGGAAGAAAATGCCATAATCAGGACTCATCAAGGTGTGCATTCTATTAACAGAGGTAGGTGAGCCCTGGAACCTATTCACATATACGTATATTCTATTTCTCTAGTAAATTCACATGGCGCAAAGAGCAAATCACTCTCTCTCCTTTTCCCAAAATTGTTATTAAGTTCAAAAAATGTATCTTTGCATGCATAATGACGTTCCCACGTCTTGCCAAAATCAGCCCCCCTATGCCAAGGCAACCTGTTGTAAGATTATAGTCGACTTATCACAAACCTTTTATTTGTCATCTGTTGCTTTTATTAAGAAAACAATGATCTCATTTCCAGGGGACACCAGAATCGTTTTAGAAAGGGCGTAGAAGACGCATTTGATTATGAAAGTCTTTCTTAACTACCTTAAATACAGTTTGGTGTATTTTCATGGAGTGGTAGATACCTTGATAACTACTGAAGTCTTTCGAGCCGGCGCATTGAAAAAGAACTACTTCATGCCATGGAGAAATTGTCGAAGCTGGTGATGGAAGCATTAGCACTAATAATGTCTCCTACTTCAACATCAGCTTGCCCTTATGGGATAAAGTACGGAGTAAATACAAGTCTTCATGCTGAATAGCACACTTCTGAATTTGTGAGTACTTGTACGACACGTGAACTATTAGGTTTGTAGTTTAGTTTTGAGAGGAATTAAAAGCCACTTAGGGAGGCAAACCACGACAAGATATGTTTGTAAAGCCGCCAAAGTATCCTCTTACTTGGACATTGAATAATCTAAACTTTGACAGCATCATCTCAAAACTATTCTTTAAAGATATCCGACCTTAAAAGAAAGTAGCTACCAAGTTCAAAATATCTTGATATCTTTGCATAGAAGGACGATGCTTGATCAGATGTTAATAAAAATAAATTGGACTTGAAAATTACATATCATTTTCGTCCGAAGAGTATAAATAGAAATCTACTACTTACACGACACCTGCGTCAATACGAGTGAAATCAAACGTATATTGAGTGGCATTGAAAGATGAGTTTTTTTTAATGATGATTACAAAAGCGTGTCATTTTGAATGGAGCAAAAATGAACTGACCTACGTAATACGACCCTTCCTTCCAAGTACAACATCACTGAAAAGATATAGATAGCTTCTCGAGGCCTTCAACCACCATAGCGTGTCATGAGCGTGGCTTTTGGAAAAGGAAGGAGAAGAAGGTCCTCCAAAACGTTAGTATGTGGGATCACCACAGTGCCTCCCCAAGTTAAACTCCCTAGGAACGCTACAAACGTATTGCCTGCCTTAGAAGTTTTTTCAAATCACAAAAAAGGGTGCAAGGGTATTACTACTCCATCAGCATTCATACTGCCACTTCCCGTCGGTTAAGAATCAGATCAGATAGTTTTTCCAAACATGCTCTGTTGCATCCTTCCTCTTCTACTATTTAGCCAGAATGAAAGGCAGAATCTGATGTAACTGGCTACCTTTAAGGAATGAGATATCCGTGTATTTGATTTGTAATTACTGAAATCTTAGATCCTGATAAAAATACGTGTGTTTTGGTTTGGAAAATTCCATGTAAATGTCTGTTCTTTAGAATAAAAGAAGCGGTTCTAATGAATGGCTGCTCATAAACAGATTCTCAGAATTATAAATCGTTGTTTGGTAATTGATTGTTTTTGATTTGTAGAAATATTTTAGATCGATCACCCCTAAAATTTCTGATTTGGTTGACCCCAAATCTACTGACGTACTATTTTACGTTTTTTGTCTCGAGAGCAATCAAAACTTTTATAACTCAAATAGGAACAGTTACCGACGTAATACTTGAATTCCAAGTACGGGTTTCCTGCTTAACAAAAAAAAGATTTAGAAGCTTTCTGTAGGCTACAAAGTCTATCCGCAATAAAATTTTAAAAAAGCCAATAAAAGCACTGATAAAGTCAGACCTATAAATTAAGATAAAGATATAATCTTGCAGTCCATCCATCCATAATCACACTTAAAAAACAACATTTCCTTTGTCTGCAGGTGACATTAAATATTTCACGCTTCATAGTTTCTTATTTGCAAGCACACTTAATTAGTCTCTAAGCTTTTTAGCATGTTTTGACGAAAGAACTGAGAAGATGGGATTAATGCATCAATTATTTTGAAAAAAAGCCACCATGTAAAGCTGAGGAAACACCTCTTCCGGTAAGTCCTTTCATTATTTCGTTAACTGTGTCCTAAGATGTGGTAGGCACAAAATTTCTTCAAATTGGGAAGTGAATATGCAATGCTTTTGTATAGAGTTAAATTTTCTAGTAATACAGTAATACCCTACCCACGAAAAGTGAATATTAGATTGTAATCAGCTTGCTTTTCTAGTATCGAAACAATACTTTGACCAAGATGGATTTCATAACGTTGGTAATAGATTCAGCTACAGGAGGTATCAACCTTCTATCTATCTATCTAAAATTATCTACCTAATCCCATCTATACTAAATCTTGCTATCTTGATAAATATAAATAGAAAAGAAAAGAAAAAAAGAGAAAATAACGCCTATTTTTACTGAATGTATCGGAAATATTTTACATCATTGATTCAAAGGATTAGTCGATTACAAATGATGTATGTGCTTACTAAAGCACGTTTCCCACTAGGCGAAAACTAGCGATAATTAACGATAACTAGCGATAACTAATGAAAACTAGCAATAATTAGCGATAACTAGCCAAAACTAGTTGCAGTGATACTATTCCTGTTTATGCATTTCCTACTGAAGATAGGATAGGCTATAAGAATTTTGATAAGAGGTTGCAGTGCCTTACATTATGCTTCACTCTCCCTGTAGGTTGTGTTATTTAGCAAAAATTTGACAAGTATTTTATTTCATTATCTGTATCGTAGTGAAAATTTATGTCTCTAGTGTGCGTCGTTTAGTTTCATATATATATATATCTAGTTAGGCTCTGTAGTCATGAAATGCTTATTTCAGTATGGAAGACGCTATCACAGGCGTCTGCATGACCTTTTAGACCATCTTTCATTGGCGTTCTGCTCAACATAACATCGTAAAAGTCTGTTTAAAGCACTGATCTTCCAAAAGCAACAACGTGTGGTCACAAATAATAGTCCCCATGAGTTAATATAGCCTGGGAAGATACGACATCTTATGTCACATTGTATATAAACTTTGTTTAACGGGGACTGAAATGACCGACCTCACTTTGAGACGGCGTTTTAGAGATCAGTGATTCAATATAGGTACTACATCAGAATGAGATTTGATTGGCAAAGCCTCTCAACAACTAAATGCTAAATTCTCAGAAAGTCATAACTCGAGAGTTCACTGCCTTGGTCTCCTGCACTGTATATGTAGCTAAATACGTAACCCATCGATATCGAGAGAGAATCGTGACATTTTGTCTACTTTACTTATAAACTTCGACCTTGATCATCTCACTCCTTTTTCTGTCCTAATTCCAGTTCAAAATCAATATCCTTGTAGCCTAATAGCCTCATAGCCTCGCAGTCATACGATTATTAGCCAAGTTTGTACAAACACTCTTCACACCCATCATTTCCCCACATGAAAAAGTTAAATCCTACCGAAATCTGCAACCGTTTTAATAGATAGCCACCTTATGTCAGTAATGGTCGATAAGAATAACGCCCCTTTTCCTCATTAATACAATGACCACAGCAAGGCCTTCAGAAAAGAACAGATTTATCATAATTACTATCTGAGTATGCGCATACTGGCTTGCCAGGTGTCCCTGCACGAAAGAATTATTATTTATAAGGATGAAAAAATTGACATCACAGGTAGACACAGGAGCTCTTATCCTAACGAAGTTTAACAGCATACATTATGGCTAAAAACATGACTTAATTAACGTTTTTATATTTAATCATTAATCGTCCACCTTTGCAATCTCTTAGCCGATTTACAATACGAAATCTGAAGTACGGTAGTTGAATGCTCACTTAGCGGTTCTTGAATATAAGAGTATGGTGTTCAATTAGCAAAAGATTAGATAGGAGCTATAAAAAAGCTCCTCCAATCTGACCCAAAACTTTTCCTAATAGATTCATATTTTTATTTCTCTCTTGCATAAATCTGCATCGTTTGGATATTGTGGATATTTAATGCTTTTCTCGTTGATCAGGAATTGACTAATTGGAAGTACCTAATTTGACACTTAAAAGTAAAGGTGCTGGAGAAGCTTTTTAAATGAGAGTAAATACTTGGTAGTGAACTTTGTCTTATTTGTATCGAGCTGAAAAATAAATCTTTGACTCGTCTGCGTATGGAAATAGTGTAAGTTTTGTTACCTGATATTTTCTTAACAGCCTGAATTATCGTGGCTTTGCAATTACATGTAAAGTAGAGTAGTCACATGCTTATTCCGTAAAACACTTATTTGCTCTCAAATAAAAAAATTGCAAGTTTCTTGTGATTCCAAAATTGGAACCTGTGTGCTAGTTTTGCAAGTAAACACAATATTCTACTGACGGGACGTAGTGTAAACCGTGCCTATGCAATCAATTGAAATGAAACACATCTTTAATGGACGTCCTTCCTCGAGGATAAGATTGTCAACCATGCCCTTTTTTTAAGCCCACGGAGAATGGTTGACATATGCTGTTGCATAAATATTAAATAAGTGAACAAGAGGGGGTCTAAAATGGTTCAACTGTTCAACTGCTTTAACTTTCCTAAATTAGAGTGCTTAAAGGCTAACATCCAGAGCTTAATTGGTGAGTTGTTAATATGAAGTTAAAGCAACAGCAGGATCCTGAAGGCATATGATTTTTCAGAAATATTTTCCAACGGCTATGCTTTATCAGGCCGTAAATCCTTAGCTTATGATTTTTTTTTATACTAAGTGCAAAAAGATGCATATAAAATATACGAATTCTCTCCAAGAAACAAAATATTAGGAGTTAAAAACAATTTAAATAAAGGTTATCAAGAATGATAACATTCAGAAGCTATTGGCTTTTGATAAAACAATGTATATTCGCGTTTTTATTCCTAAAAGAAGGACTTCTGAATTTGAGTGAGTGTCTACTGATAGTGGAATGTTGATCACAATTTTTAGGAAATCCCAAACTCTTATCAAAATGGCTAGAACTGAGCCACAAAATTTAACGGAAATCAAATGAATGAGTGATCAAATCTTAAGCTCAGAGGTTATGTGATATTCACTAAGACGTCATGAGGAGCTATTCATAAACTACAATATCACTTTCACTAGTCGCATTTTACTGTACACTCTCGTTGTCAACTGATTACGTTTTACCGTAGTTTCTGGAGATTAAGTTAATGCGATAAAACAGCGTTAAGAAAGGATTTGTGGCAGACCCACTTTCCTTTTTAAGTCTTGGAATTGACTTGAAATAGAAATTTGTCAATACAGCCCTCATTATTAAAGAAGGGGAATGGAAATACGTATGTGGTTTGATGTATCTCAGATGTCAAGAAGCAAAGATTTGAATAACAGGGATACCATTCGCAGTTTACTTTCAGGCTGAAAATGGCCACGAGCACTTGCTATCCTAACCAACTCTTTACGTGGTTAAGATGGCAATAACACAAACATAGAAGTAAAACTCTAGTATAGTTGTGCTCGTCTGGTTGAAAGTTACACTGGCACTAGATAGTTCTTTAAACCACCTTTGGTAAAACTGTGTAAGAGCAAACAAGGGTACGATGAGATCAATCAAAATCGAAGAGTAATGAAGTACTGTATGAAAACCTTTCGAATAAATGCCTTCCTATGTCAGAGAATAGAAAGATTTCAATATTGTCTCAAAACGAATGTTATTTCATTAAAGATAAAAAATAACTAGAATCATCTTTGCTTTTTGTCTTTCAATGCCACTGAAAGATGGAAAATTCATACCTTCTAGAAAGTTTTGGCAAATAAGGCGATAGGATGGATCAATTTTGAAAGAAGGGAAAAGAGAATAAAAACCATTAAGCTCATCCTATGAAACCATGTTATGAATCAGCAAGACGAAACAGTCATTGTTGGTATATGAAGGATATATCTTACCGCCTATGATTGGACGACAACCTTATCTACTAAGATCCCACCTTTCGTTACTCGATTATTGGTTTTTGCAATATACTTACAACCAGATATTACACTATTCTTCTTTTCTTAATTATTAAGGGGGTGGGGGGAGACGGGGGTTGAGCTGAATGAAATTATCTTTTAGATTACTCCCACTAATAGCATCTAGCATTCAGGTGGATTAGTTAGCAATATAATTGCTCTATTTTTTCTGTTTGTAGATTTGTGTTTGAAGTCTGTGCTGATATGTTATCAATTCAACGATAGATGCTCTGCCTGTCTCTCTGTAACTGCGGGCAACATTACTTCGATGGAACTACAGATGGACAGAAGATGTAATGCAAGCTGTTATGAGGGACTATAAGCACTTTGAACGTTATTAATTTAGCTGAGCTTGTCAAGTTAAGTTTTACAAACCGGATAATGTTGAATTAACCATTGTCCGCCACCTGATATTAAACAGGAACTGCGGTGACGGGTACAATTATGGATGATTCTCCTTCCTATGAAAATCTAGAACTAAGCTTTACCTCATAATTTTTACAGCTGTTTCCATAACATTCTTAAAGGCGTCACTTTTTGGCAAATGTTTATAATCTTTCGCTTGTTTATTAATAACGTTAGCTTGCCTCATGTTGGGAAGTCTTGTGCCGGTCTTTTGTCTATTGTGCCTTCTTATGTTTTCATTAAAAAATACCTGTTAATGGTTTGTATTTTCGTTGTCGGGCTCTCTATATGCCATGTTTTCATTATCTTGTAAAAATTTCTTGGTAATTCAAATAATGTCTCTTTACTTTCTTTATTCTGAAGTTGCAAAAGGTGTGCCAAACTGCCTACCAGCAAAATATAACTTCAAATATTCTGCTATCGCAGGTAAAACTAGCTCTATGGGAAAGTACAACCAAAAATCTGGCAACACTGAAAATAGTGTCATAGAGTGTCTCATAATATCTCACCCTTCGCCAGTAACTTGTGATGACTTTCCAAAGAGAAATTGATAAATTCCCATTGTATTCACGTTTTAATGATTTTTGCATGCAAACATTTGAATAAATGCTGCAGAAATACAAGATATAATACAACAAGAGCATCTAAAACATTTCAGAATGTAGACAAAAATATCGCAAATAATGTAAATACACAAAAAGTGCAACAGAGACGTCAAGATAACTT
Source organism: Carybdea cf. marsupialis auct. non (Linnaeus, 1758) (assembly GCA_010016065.2). Lineage (NCBI taxonomy): Eukaryota > Metazoa > Cnidaria > Cubozoa > Carybdeida > Carybdeidae > Carybdea > Carybdea cf. marsupialis auct. non (Linnaeus, 1758). The sequence goes on from JAAAKL020007656.1 coordinate 7,650, forward strand.
TTGGGGTTTTCAAACCAGTTTAGGATACATTGGTGTGTTACTGCAGGACAGAAGATTAGTTTTGACCTGCCCAAGAAGAATGTGACTTATTTTAGATGGAAGAGATTTTCATGTCATGAGTCATAAACGTTTTCAAGCTAGGTTTCCAGAGATATTTCTTCCATCGTCAGGCTACTGGAGACTGGAAGGTGTCACTGATTTCTGTTGATAAATTGCGGACGTCTGTTAGAACTGGGATTGTACTTGCTTGAAAAGTGGCACTATGCTGATTTTAAGTTCGTGGTATTTTTTTCATGGCAGTTGTGTACCATGTGCATAGCAGTTTGTAAGATATATTGTTGATGTGGTTGTCTTTATTAGCGAGTGAATTGTTTCTATGACTTTTCTTGTAGTTGCATTGTTCTTTTTGCCCATTATTTGATCACTTCCCCAATACGAAGTGTGCCCTTCACTCCAACCATCTTCCGCTATCTCATGGCTCTTTATTTCTTCTCTTGTGACGGCTTTCTTATGCTCTTTTCCCTCTCCGGATGGAATGCTTGGAATCAGCTACATATGCTGCCGTTCAGTCCTTCAATTTATCTAGCATGCGATATTGTTGGTAGCTGCATGTTGGGCAGGGTCCTCTGATTTCAATAGTGTTTTGTGTAATATGGAGGATGTGCAGAATGTACGTCGGATGTTGTGTGGTTGGAGAACTGTTTCAATGATTTTGCTTCTATTTTTGTGCTTAGGCCTAAGAATGCGTGTGTCATAAAAATCGTTAATTGATCTATCAGCACAGAATGAGCAGCATGAGGGGTACATCTATTCCTTGAAATAGGTAAGTTCAGTTCAAACTATACTTCGTATAATTAACATATCTAAAAAAATTTCATTTGATTCGATTGATATTTAATTTCACAACTTAATCCTATCTTTTTGCGTAAAAGTTTGGTTCTATATTCGATAAAGTTATGATTTCGTAATACTTTTTCTTAGAGGAGGGTAAGAGCACTTGAAGGTTCTTAAACAAGAGAGCGTATTCACTGTCGATGATCAATTCTCGTTAAGCTATATAATAGTCATGATAAACTAAGTGTGAAAATCCAGGAGCGCTTGTGTTGAGGGAGATTATCAGATAAAAAGACAAATTGTCTAGGTAGAATGTTAGATATAGCGCGACATGTTAATTATGTAGAACAGGCATATATTTTTGTAAACTGTTTTGATTATGTAAAAGGACGTTTTTTAATTAATGAAAGCCGGCCTTCAAGTATCTCCTAAAGTATCACTTGGAATCGTTCTTGGCCGCATGTCAGAAATCTACAAAAGCTACATGAGGTTTGAATTTTACAGACTTTTGAAAACTTGCTTTCTTAGTTTCTGTGAAATCGTTTGTCTTCTACAGCGTTAGAAAACATCGCTTTAGAACTAAATCTTGTTTCATAGAGCACATGTTTCTTCCTTCGACTCCGAAGGGAACACCTACGGATGTTTAATTGTCTGTCTATTTGTATATCACAAACACCTGAAATGCGCTGAATGGGTGTAATTAACCGGTATTGTGTTTTGTCTACTTTGCCAATTATGATATTTTTGGTGTAAACAAACCAATCTTGTTTTCCGTCTGATAATTGTCTTCCATTTTTAATCAGCTTGGAAGTCGTGAAAAAGTATTTTCATCCCATTTTTAATGGTATTTTAAAATCATAATATAACATTCTATTTGCATATGTGCCATTCCAAAAATTGATATTTGAAGCTCTTAAATAAGAATTTATCCATGAACTGATTGATACACATTATTTGCATATTTGGTGATGTTTCGACTGGCTTTACAGGTAATCACAAGTACGCAAAATTTTTTAACTGTGATTATCCTCATCTTTCAGCGAAGAATAAAGCATGATATTTCGAGAAGTGAAAATTTAAGAGCAAAGGATAAAGTTTAACTCCGAAATTTCTGCAATTCAGTTCAAAGTTTTAACTTCCTTCTACCATTCATGTGATTATTGGCGGTTGTTGCGTAATCTTGGGTAATTATAACAAATAGTCTTTCTTTAATAAAAATACAATGCTATTATCATCATAAAATGCAACCTCGTGGAGCAAAAATAAAGGCACCAGAAAATTATGATCACTACTTTTTGAGGTTATTTTTCTGTATTTCGAATTTAAATTATACGAAAACCTATTATTATTAAAATACTGTATAGATTACAATGAAAACAAAGTTGATAAGATCGAGTTGGTGCATTAGTATTTCCATTTTTAAAAAGAAGTTCGTTGTACAGCGATTAGAAATACAATTGACTCGGATAATTTCTCGAAATCATACAATACCAGTAAAATGAACTATGTCCAACAATTATCATTAGACAGTAGATGTAATTTCGCGATTAAAAAGTAGAAACTTAATTTGTGATCAAAGCAATATGTCTTTCCTTTCGCATCCTAATAAATGGCTATCCCAATCCGAAATTTGACATTGTTTACTGCAATAGAAAGAAGAGTAGCATCCACGGCATACCCGAAGCAAGCCAAGTTTTCCGCAATGGCATTTCTGAAATAAAAAATTATAAAAGTTTATATATGAAACAAAACTGATGAGAATTTTCCTATCCATTGCCAGGCTGTTTTTATGTTCCCTTTTGATCTAAAAGGCTTCCTTGAAATATATCATCTCAAATGTATTATCAGGGTGGAATTCATCAAGACAAATTTACTTACGAAAGGGTTGCAAGTTGTTAATTATCTTCATATCTTTGATGCAACACCAGGGCTACTATATGTTTGTGAAACGGAATAAATTGTGATTAATGATACATGCTCACCCTCTTCATAAAGTGATGCACTTTCTTGCAGTTTTAAGTCATGTTTTCGTTAACCTTTATAGCGTGCCCACAATAGCCACATTTTGATACCGTGTTATGATATGTGAGCACCGAGAGGACAAGCAATGATACAGTATAGTGCCTTTCTTCTAAGGGAAAACTCAGTGATAAATTTCACGAATGGAGGGAGTGCATTATCATAATTCAAAAGTCAAAAATGGTATTCACGAATGCAACCTTTGTGATCCTGATTGGTGTATTGCTAAAACTATAATTAGAGTGCTTTAAAACACATTTTAGGGAGAGGAGTTTAGAGGTGCTTTCCTAGGGATTTGAGAACAAAAAAGAAGATGAAAAGGAACGAAGAACTCACGAACCTATTTTACAAGAAAAAAAGTACTTGCAAGAATGCTCGCCACCATAAAACTCCAATATTTTAACAAGGGGCTGTACCGTATCAGCTCTTCAAAGACTACAATCCTGTTCGTGACAATCCGCAACATATAAGTGATGCTTTGATAATTCTATCCATGATTAGAGTAAAGATGTGATAGGCATTTAAAGAAATTTATGATCACCCCTATCGATTCTAGGGGTATGAGCGGCTTGTTTAACTGCGGACTTATATCGTTCCTGATGTCTTATAACTGACTTTGGAAATCGTTTTAAAACTCTCTAACTTTCTTTCGTAATTATTCAGGAGTATTTTGAAAGAGAGAAATTTTGAAAATTCGCTTATGATGACGTCATAAATAACCTATATGAACATTTAGCCATAAGCAACATTAAAGTGTACCTTCGATGGTCAGCCAATTCTTTGATATTTTGTTTATTTTGTTTCAAGGAATCGAACTGCCACGTTAGTTTTGGTCTCACGTATGGTTTTCTGTAGTTATACGTGATTCTTTATCAAACTTTTTCCAGAACGAGGCAATTTTTGACGTCATAAAGAACAAAACTGACGTCATAAAAAACAAGGAGTTAAGTTGTCGATGCAGAAAAATTTAATACGAGGCAAACATGTCGGCGGCCAGCACACTGATCTCTAAAAAAGACTGGATCGAGCTACCGATTGTTTCCAACTACGAAAAAGTGTAGTCACGAGTAGTGGTCCCTATTAGTTAAAATAGCGCGGGAAAGTCAGCCATGTTGCGAAACATTGTTTATAAGCTTTATGTCATGGGGGCTGAAACTGCGTCCAACGACTGACCTCACTTTCAGGCGGAGACGCTCGATCCAGTGTTTTTAGAGATCAATGGGCTAGCAGTCCAGTTTTGAGCTCTTTTACACGGTTTTACATGAAGTACACTCAACGTGCGTCAAAAAAGAATAGACGGAGGCTTGTCAGGTCAATACAATTAACAAGATACAAAATAATTTCTGACCACTTAATGTACACTTTAAAATTCCTACGCACAGAAAGAATTGTGATAACCTGATACTTTACCATAAATCATGCTTTTTGCATTTAAGATAGACCTTTCTTAAGTTTTGATAGTCGAAGGTATTCTAGAAGGAAAATGTTGAACGTGATTAAGTTACTTTTCAACTTCACTCTGACGTGACTTCACCCGAAAGAAGAAGAGCGAGTAAAATGCGATATTCTTAAGGTTAAAATATGCAAGAACATTTAACACGTGTTAGTTCTCTAACACTGGAAAGATTAAAAAGGATCATGTCTCGCTAACTCTTTTTATGCCCCATGAACCCATCGCCAAAAAGTAAAGTTGAACAGCATCCTCGCATATTATATATCACCTTATGATGGTGACAGAAAATTAACAAGAAACCTGTAAATCGTGCATTCTACAACGAAGATAGTAATTAACATCACTTCTAACATTTGATTCTAACGCATAAACTATGATATAAAAAGTTAACATTTTTAGGTCAACTTCAACGCTCTACTGGACATAAGGAAACTATTTCATTTACCTGAATTCTTATCCAAAATTCTTGCCTCAAACTTTGTTCTTGAAGCTCCTCTGTTTTCTCTAACTGCTCTGTAGATTGTGTTCCTAATTTCTCGAAAGCTTCCTGAAGCTTTCCATTAAAAAATTTGTCCAAAAATCGTACATATGTATTTAGCTGTTGCTGAAATTCCTCCTCTAAATGTGACTTTAACTGACTCTTGTAACTAAGTAACTTATTTTTATAAAATTTAGGAAGTTCATCCAATGTTGTTATACTTTGGACAACTGCACTGTCGGTTTTTCTAGGCTGTTCATCATCTATTCTTGTACGAACAGCGTCCTCAGATAGAAGATAACGCAAGCGAGGATTGGAAACTTTCATCTGCGCAGTTATAAATTCTTTTCCTTTAATCAATTTTCTGAGCTTGATGCTTAGGTCATCTGTAGAAAAAGATGGGAATGCTTACTTCTCATATACAACGTTGGTATCATGTCTCAGAAAATCTTTTTAATAGTTATATTTTTAGTGTTAAGGTTGAGGGAAACGCATGCATTTCACAGTCTAACAAATTACTGACGTAAAATATCCGTGCAGAGAAATGATGTTGGTTTTGAGATTGATGGAAGAATAAAAAATGAAGTTCATTACAAGACGTTTGCAAAAAATTAGTTGAGGATTGCCATAGGAAACCACTACAAAGGACCGTTGAATCTCTCAAACAAATTGACCGGAGGAAAAGTCACTTATAAATTTAAGTTATTCTCTCTGCATAGTACGTTTCTGTGACTTTGGTTTATCTGTGTCAATACACAAATTTATTCTGTTTGTAAAAAAAGTATATCTGCAATTCTGAGGCTGATTTAGCATCCTATTTATCACTGATCCTATCTACATATGTATGCCTTTTATCAGTATAAATATCAAGGCTTCATCGTTAAACATGCCTTTACGATGTAAAGTTACTTAAATCAAAGCCTCAAATGACTACGATGAGGCCATGAGAGTCTCTATTGTTAAAACCTATGAAAACTAAATGTCCTAGTAGATATCATAAAAATTTTAATGCAACCTACAAGGGTGGTCTGGCCTAATCCTGGGCATTTATTATGCACCATCATCTTTGTATAGAGTGAAGCTTCCACAGAATATGAAATATTCTTCATTTTTAACGTCGATTATAAAGTAAAAATAAAGTAATAACTCACTTGTGCTCGTGTAATTTGTAACAGAGCAAGAGGAGATATTTTGCAGCTTGGAGAAATGTTGCTCATTAACAGAGAATAGTATTATGGAGAAGACAGGATTTGAAATATCAAGTTTGAAGAAATCCGGTGGTAACATTTTCACTTTTTTCTGGTATCTCTTCAAACTTAACAAAGAATAGTGCTCCATAACAGTGCATTACTTCTAAGAAATACAACCATCTGTCTTATCAGGTGCACATCCCCCCAATCACAATACCATCACATTATCTCCAATTTTCGGAGCAATTGTGACGTCCCTTTGTTACTAGGCTACTTTTCTTTGATCTTTTAGTCAAGAGTAGGTAAGGTTGATATTTTATTTTGCACTAGCGGAAACTCATAATGTTAGAAATCGTTTGACGTTTACAGAGATTCAATTTCAATCACTCGATTATTTGGTTTAAACAGCGACTGTTATCTGCATTTTTATACACCCCTTGAGAAAGAAGTTTGATAAAGTTGATTTAGGTGCACCACAAAAGTAGGTATGTCTAATCACAGATTTCAAGAGTTTCTCTACTTAGCATGTCGTTTACGAACAGCATTTGGTTATCTGACTCCCACCTGCATCGCCAATAGGTTGTTATCAATTCCAATCTCCTCGTATTATACACATTTATCTCTAATAAATACGAGGATTTATAGGGGAATATTGTTGTTATATTTGTAAATCTGTTTTGATGACATGATTTAGATGATAATCCTGAACACGGTGACAAACTTCTCAGACTTTCAGATAGATTTTTCACATAGGTTAGAGATACAACTGCTTTCCTCTCCACCTGCCTAGTCAACAAGATAATAATAATCGTTGCAAAATCTAAACATCCACCAAGATGTAGATCAATATCGCTTCTCCTTAACCTGCAAGCTGATAAAGCCAATAATTCTACCAAAACATGGTGACATAGTATTTGAGCCTATACGGCAGGACTTCTTATGAATTTTCACACACAGGCCAGGAAAGCATGCAAATGCTTTTTGTGGGGCATTGACTTTCTACCGTCCTATTCGTTCCTTATATATAGAGTTTGCATTACTATAAAAAACAAGATCTTATGTTCACTTAACAAAATCAATGACATAAATAGGTCTAATTAGTTCTGTTCACGTCCAGGTAATGTTGATATTTCCAAGTTTATAAGTAATAGGATATTTTACAGATTTTTTTTCGTGGCATACTCGATTTCGAGCGTAGCCTGTCGCCTAGCCAGAGTGAGCAATGCCCTGGGAAAAGAGCACATTTACACAGGTGTTCTCCCGTTACCTTACCCCGCCAACCTCTGGCATATGAGTCCGACTCCTTAACCACTAGACTATAGCGGATACGTCCTATAGTCAACCTTCTTTTAACTCTTTGAACATCGTCCAAGCAGTAGAATAGTTTACATAATAACGTTTAAGTGAAAAAACCAAGAGTATCAGTTGGTGCAAATGGCCCAGTAAAAAGTTTGGCAAGCCATGGGGGGCCTATAACTGGTAACGAAATCTACATTTAAAGTTAAAAAAAATATAATGATTACCGCGAATAAAAAGCCAAACAGAGACAGAAGACAGGAGCCACTTGCAATTTATTTTCAATCATTCACCTAACACAAGCTGGCGATTTATATCCAAGAAAACTTTCATGCATCTAAAAAGCTTATATGTAGACAAAAACGTAGAAAATTAGTTTTGAGGTTAGAGTATTTCACTTGTAAAATCAGCTCGCCGGCAAGAGTTTAACAATGGCTGCAATACCAAATGTTTTGCCTGAATCAGTAGAAATAGTCAACACTCATGTAAAATATTTGGCACTTTGTTCTCCTAACCATTAATCAACATCAACGTTTACCACCGTGCTTCCTTCCAATTTTTTAAAGCAAATTTGAAATAGGATTAGCGATATTAGACACAAAAATAAAAAACTACGCACAACTCCATTTGCAAATGAAGCGTACTATCTTATACTGTCACTAGTTATTAAGTTTAAATTAGCATTTATAATAATTGAAGTTCAATTTTTTTTCCAGAAATGTTTATTTATAAAATGATCTTCATACCATTTCGTTCAACATGAGAAATTAAAGAATATATTCTTCTGAATCTTATAATTTCTCTTCATCAGGACACTTCACCCCCCAGAAGATCCGATTTTCTAAATCTCTTCCAAGTAATCCTGAATGTTTGATAAATGATATGAGCATCATGAAACCCTCCCGTACCAAAAATTACTATATAACAATAATACGTGACAATATTACACTACAATACATAATTAACTACACTATACTAGACTACAATTTACTATTCTGCATTACACTATACTACACTGTACTTTGCTATACTATACAATCCTTTACTTTACTATTCTGTATTATACTTAGCAATAATAAGCGATATTCTGTAAACTACTATATTATACTACGATATACTATTTTTTTTAAAAATCCTTCACTCAATATAAGTCAGAGTTGCAACTTTAGGGTATTGAGTTTCTTTGAAAGAAGTAGAAAGAAAAGTAAACAGAAAAATAGATGTAATAGCAAACAAAAACATTGAGAGATTTCCAAGAAGATGGCGATTGACATTAGATTTAAAAGTGTCAAAATCATGAGTAAGAGGAAAGCAGTCTGAAGACAGTGAGGTCCAGATCTTCGCAGTCTTAGGGAGGAAACTGTTAGCGTAGAAATTTCTATACAATAAAATATATGTTTATACTACATCGTACAGTAATGTACTGTACTAATTCATGCTATCTTATTCTATACTATAGTATACTGTACTACTATATGATATGCTTCATTAATACTGTATTAATACTATACTATAATAAACTAAGACTACGCCGTACAATACGATACTCTACTCTACTCTACTATACTATACAATACTATAATATACTATACTATGCTATACTATACTACTGCATAACGTACTTTTTTATACGGTACTAATACTATACTATACCATAATAAAGTAAAACTACGCCCTACAATACGACACTCTACTCTACTCTACTCTACTCTACTATACAATACTATACAATACTATACAATAC
>JAAAKL020007657.1:0-16662 GCA_010016065.2 Carybdea cf. marsupialis auct. non (Linnaeus, 1758)
TGCAGCAAAACCGTCGAGTATAAACTTAAATTCAAATTTAAAGAATCAAACTACCATGGAAATAAAGTTTGCTACAAGGAAATGGAAAAAAATTTGAAAACTTTTGGTCTTGCTCAGCATGACCTGCATGACCTCTGGCTTCGCTACTGTCTGTACAACATTACAGATGAACAAATTTTTATATCTTTCTAAGAGTGACAAACAAACAACGCCTTTCCTGATATTATTCACCTGTCAACAGAAACCTATACGTTCGGGTTACACAACAGAGTCAATGAATCAAATAGTTCAATTAAGACAAGATGATAGTTATTCAAAGTTTCAATCGAACGACCTTTTGAAAGAAATACAAACTGTTGAAGTATTTAGTATCGATATAGGTAATCATTGCGTCTAGAGGAACGACAACGGATATATCTAATGGTTTTATCGACTGGACCTCTATTGCCTACGTCTGTAGTGAATTTCACTATTTTCTAATCTAAATAGGTCTGGAATTGCTTGACAGCTTTACCAAAACGTACTTTGCTTTGCCGTTGTAGATAAATTACGATTAGTCACGATATAATGTACGACTGCTCCATGTATTTCATCGAGCTCCTTAGGGCAAAATCCATCCAACGGCTCTGTCTTCTATCAAGCACATCAAGTTCGTCTCAAGTTTTTACAAATACTGTGATATGATTGACTAGTAAAGTATGAAGCCGGGTGTAAGATTCGAACTTTCGATGTTGAATCCTGCTGTCTGCAACCACGTTTGTTATAGGAAATTTTAGCGGCCATTCATATTTTGAAATGCATGCAACAAATACTAATAAATCCATACTGTCTCTTTCTCAAGTGCAACATCCCTTTCGGACGCCAGCAACCATGATTTTCCACTGCCTCCTGTCTTATGCTAGATGGAACGTTTGTCCAAGACCGATATTGACCGTATTGCTCAGAGCTTTCATGAATGTCATACCTTGTCTTCCTCTGTCTCTTTTACCCTCTATCTTTACTATAAGCATCAAGTTTTCCAAACTATCTTTCCTAACAATGTAGTTGGTTATGTTCATGATCAAATTTATCTCTGCCTGTGCCCTCCTGAGCACCGATTCGTTTGTGACATGCATCGAGAGAATATAGCCGGCCGTCAGCCTCTTTCTGGTGGAAAAGCTCATTTTAGTGTTAGTAATTAGTCGGTTTAGTCTGGAAAATGCCTCCTTTGCCTGTCTAACCCCTGTTTTGACTTCCCTACCACATCTACCGTCTTCCGTAATGATGGTACACAAATACTTGAATTTTGAAACCTGCTTGATCTTTTCTTACTCCATGTTTACATTGTCGGGTGGAGTTCGTCATTTCTTGCTGATGACCATGCACTCAATTTTCTCTGTGTTACTTCTTAATCCCTTGTCCTTACTGCCTGCGACAACTTTGTTTACTAGGCCTTGCAGATTTTCTACGCTATTTCTAGTCAATACTGCATCATCAACGTACCTCAGATTGTTTATGTTGTGACAGCCACTTCCTTCTTGAATTTCTTGCATCACTCTTTCGCTGTAGGCATTGAAGAGCTCCCGAGATAATAAACGATGTCTGGCACCCATTTCAACTTTAACGAAGTGACAATTTCTATTGCTCTCACTGCTGCTGTTTTGTCCCGATATAAGTTGGTTATGAGGATGTTGTCCTTACCATTCATGTCCAGTGATTTTAGTATTTCTGTAAGCCTATCATTCTGTACTTTGTCAAAGGCTTTTGTACAATCGATTAAGCAAAGATACAGAAATTGTTGCATTTTTACAGATTTGTCACTGTACACACCGAGTGTAAAAATAGCATTAGTTACTCTTGACTTTTCCCTAAATCCAAATTCTTCTTGTTCTATTTCCTTTCGGGTGCAACTTCTTACTCATGCCAGTATGACTCATATAATTATCTTAAGAAGATGGCTCAGCAAGCTGATGGTTCTGTGAATCTCACATTCGATAGCTCCTGGTTTCTTTGGTAATGGGACAGATATTGATCTTCTTAAACCTGTTACCATTACTATTATCATAACCATTATTCATTACAAGTTTAGAAGAGTTTGAGAAATAGATGGAAAGGCCTGTAAAACGCTAACTGCACTTTAAGCTCAACTGGAAGGAGGAACAGTGAATACTTTCGTGTAGTTTATCACCCAGCTGGTCCTTTGCAGGATGACAACAGACCAGAAGGAGGAGGTATCTCAGTAGCATCCACGTTGTTGGTGTCCTTGGACTGCTTCGCTGTGTTTCACATGTACCTATCTTTAATGGCCATGACCCTCACTATTGCAAGTCTGTTGCCTCCGGCTGATTTTATACGCGGAGTTTGAAAAGAACAAATCAAATTATGAATGATGTAATGGCAATCTTCAAGAGCATGCCAGGAAGTGCCATGTGACCACTACATTTCATTGGCAAACTTGGCTACCTATTGTCATGTAGCACAACCTGGTGACAGCTAAGTCAGCTTAAGTCTTGACTAGCTTACGAAGAGATTTACAAAAAAGTGCCAAAGTTCTTGGATCCCTGTTTGAGCAGTTTGCTTCACCTTATAATCTTTGGATTTCATCAATGTCTGAAAAAATTGCCAGAATACCTTTTTTCAGCTTATCAAGATTGTTTTGAGATGTAAATATTTCGTTAACACTCTGTTTGACGTTAAAGCATCTTATGACAGGCCATTTCATTAGTGAGAGTCATGGGTCATGTGCCCCTATTTGTGGCCACAACATGGTCATTTAGACTTTGTTAATCTAAACAATGGCATACCTTCCTACCCACACTTCGAGAATCATTGATACGGGGTTTTCAGGAGCTTTCCTTTGATAGTTTGTTGCTAGCTAGATTCTTTTCCCCGAATATTCATTTAGACACTTATTGCAGCTGGATAAAAGAATTGAGCTGCTGACAATTCTATTCTTGCAAATTAAAAGCCGCCACTTTTTCTTTGTAATTATGCTCCGTTTGTATCCAGTGTTACATTTTTCTCCGTTCAAAGTTTACTTTCAGACCGTTTCTAGAGCAGCTTTCCGAGGTTTGAATTTCGCTTTTAAGCAAGCTAATACCTGAGCAGTATGCATCAAGGCATCTTCTTAAGAGTTCCTAAAGAGCACTCATTCTAAAATTTCTGGACAGAGCTTTTGTAATACAGGTGTACAGGGAAGGACCAAGAGCAGATCCTTGATGAACAGCGAACTTAACATCTGATTATTTACTGATGTTGTCATCTACAAATACAGCAGATCTCAAGTACTCGTACACATATTTCACTACAATGGTCAACCACGTATCAATGTTATACTCACGCATGGTGTACCACAGTGCATACCTTGAACATCTGTCGAAAGTTTTCTGGAAGTCCACGAAGGCGTGTTGTTGTGGATACCATCCTTCGAATTATGTTTCTAACATGAAGATATATATTGGGAGTAAATAATATTTGATCAAAAATCAGGCAAATATAACATAATAAATGATAATGATATTAAAAAATTCATTTATTCCCGTGTGTAGTTCCGACGAGAAGCGACACGAAAAAGCTTTCAGCTATATATGCAAACATTATTTGTCACTTTGTGGAAATTTTGTACCACTGCAAATATGATCTGTTGAGACCTCTTTTGTCTATGCCTGGCTCCTCCAAGCATGAATTGGCGAGATGACTAACCAAAGTATTTCACTCTTTTGAGGAGCTGCATTTGCAAATCGCACCGTATCAGATTGCTTTTCCTTTGCTGCAGCTATATAAGTAACGTATTGTATAGGCAATGATGATTTCATGTGTTCTTTTGATGTTTGCAGTCTTTTAACTAATGTACCCTTAGACCATGTTATTAATGTATGCTGTAACATTTAGTATCAATCCGATTTTACCCTACCCCCTTTAGGGAGACTACATTTGAGGAATTATTGATCTATCTTTCCACTCTGACCAGTTTAGCTACAACAATGTCGTTTATAATAGAATACAAGGGGTGGCAAAAGGCTCCTCACAATCCCACCCTTGCCAATATTTTTGTTGGTTACCGTGAACAACAAGATTACTCGATCGTCTGGCTAGCGACAATGGTCCCTAGCTCTATTTTCTCTACGTGGGTGACACCTCTGACTTATTTCGTACAGAGGAGAAAGGAAATTTTTACTACTTCTCTAAATTCCCTTCGCGCCTCTCTTTTGCACACCATGGAGGAGGATGTTTGCTGTAAAGTAACCTCTTCAGATGCTTTAGCTACTAAGCACCCCCCATTTTTACCACCTCGATATATCGCAAGCCCTCCTTAAACGGTTTGTATTTCATTTAGTTCCGGTTGTTATGAGCTTAGCCTACTAAATTTTTTAGTCAAAAGAGCTAAGTGCATGTTCTCTAAGACTAAACTCCCTGTTTAGCTGATCAATGTCCGCTTTCTTTTTCAGCAATTTTGACAGCAGCCCGTATCTTACCACTGCCTTTTGTGGGTCCCATCCGGTGCTCGGTCTACCTCCGCCTCCAATAAATTCAGAATATTTCGTACAGATTTTATACACCAAGTCAAGAGTAACGTCTCCTAGAGTTGTGTTTACGTATCAGTGCTGCTTGCCTTTAGCTCCCAATGACGTGCAACCATCCATGCGCAACGTAGTAACGTCTTTTACACTTCCCAATGACGATATAGTTCTCCGAATGTTGGTCGCATGTCTCAACGGCTTGCCGAACCTAGTAGCTCAGCACGCATCATCTGTCATTTGGGAAAGTTGCCTTGCTATCCGCATACAGCCTCTACACTATAGCACGTAGAAGGATACCACAAACACCGTAGATGCTGACTTCGCTTCCCATTCGCTCGCTCATCCCTCCTGTACCGAAAACTATTTTGGTTCGTGATTCAGCATTTTACCACGAGGACGCTCCGCATTTCTTCTCAAAGTGCTTCAGCCTATTTACATCAAACTGCCTATACCTAATTTGTGTAGGCAAAAAGAACTTCCTCTTATTACCATCGCCCTCTCCCTTTCTCCCTGTTATTTATTGTTTATTGTTATCCTTTTTTTCTATAACCAAAACTTTAATCGTACTTGTATTGTTTTACATTCTGTGCTATACAAATACATCTTATATTTATAATCATATTACGACAGTAAGAAATGCATTAATTGCCGTTCATAGCTCCTGTGAGAATCTGCACGAAAAGGTTGATGTAGTATGTTAGAAGTGTCTCTGTTAATCTGTTTAATACTTGACTGCTTGTTTGAAAAGCATAATAATTCACGGCACTTTGGTTTCCGCAATATGCCATATGAAAGCTTGTTTTGTGAGTAATACAAGCTCGCCTATTCCGAGTATCTCGCTCCCGTAATTTTGTGAGTCGTCAATTCATCGTGATGTTATAAAAATAAATTCTACGAAATACCGGCCCATGCTAAATATAGAGCTATGTTTTTGTAGTACATCACGGAAATAGGTTTCCAAACAGAAATTTCGGGATAAACTTAACAAAATGGAAAGATTAGCCGAGTTCTCTCCATAATACCTAGTTTACACTTCCAAATGTATCTCTGAAAGTTGACGTCAAGTTTTATCGATTAACGTTCTACTTGCAAACCAAGGCTGCCTACATTTTTTCAACAAAGCAGGCAATTATGCGCTTGAAGTAACACATTACCAGAAGAGCAACTGCCGTGGTAATTTGTTTACAAATGGGTACTGTCAGAATTATAGCTGTAATACCTTAGGCGACAGCCATGAGGAAGAAAAAGTGAAAGAAAAATATGCGTCTGGTTAGGTGAGAGAGAGACCTAAAAGAAATAATATTACAGCCATTTATGAGTTGAGGCTGTACAATCAAGACAATCTCTGAATCTATCTTCCAATGAACAGTCATACTTTTTAGGAGCATGATTGTTACCATTACAAACCAAACACGGAAACAAGGGTTAACAGAAGAAACTTAAAAATTACCAGCATATGCCAAGAGTGTATTGAACCATAAATATGACATGTATACACTGCTGAAAATGGAAAAGACCGGAGCCACTTTGGCAATAACTTTTATGTTAACAGATAAGAGTCCCGACTAGGTTGATGTGTTGTTTTGAGAAACTTGATGGAAGCGTTCATTAGAACTGCACGGAGTAGCAAATTCATTTTGGTACTATAAACTTTTTCGTCTGACACTTTCTTAGAGTACAAAATCGTCGGAATATGAAATTGAAAAGGGAATCAACGAAACTAATACCCAACTGTGTTTTCAAACTAGCCAATCTTAATTCTGACTTCCAGACTGATCTTGTTTTGACCAATCAGTGTCCGTAAACCTGAATGGTTAACCGTAAAAATCCAATGAAAAGACAGATTATTTTTTTCAACAAAGCACCGGTTTTCTTGCTTTGACGTGGACGAATTCTATAACGGTCAAGTGACAAGCAGACCTAGCTTTACCTATGATAAGAAAGCTTACATCGGTATACAATTTTGCACAGTCTGGGTTTTCTTGCAAGTGCTGCGCTATGGCAGAGTCAATATTGCTTAATAGTGTAGTTGGTTTTTAAAACACGAGGTGTTTTTTTTCTTGTAGGAGCGGATGCTTGGCGAATACAGGAACGGACATGCTGCTTAATTCTGTCAACTAGTTTTAAAGTTGTGTGGACGACATAGTCACACACTTCGTCGCACTGGCCAGAAAACGAGTACAGAACAATGTTGCAATTTGTGGAAGGAACACGGTTTTAATTGTTAGTTCAAAATGCTTTCTTACAGGCATAGACTACGCGCGGGGTGCCAGCACAGTCAACACATCTCTACGGCATAAGGAGTTGGGTTTTAGATTTTTTAACTAAATCTAGTAATGCTAATAATTTTATACTCATTTGACGCACGATTACATGCAGATATGATCTAATGCGCCTTACAAAGTAACGTAAAAACGTAGAATTCTACAACCTACCTCCATTTAAAACTTAAGTTAAACTGTGAGTAAAAGTTAATAAATTAGTTTTAAAAAAGGGGATATCTAGCTAAAACCTGATGTCAAAGCAAGTAAGAGACAGTCTAAGGATACATAAATTTACACTGGATTAACCTTTCTCTAGCTTGAAAATCTCATAAAATTAAAAGAACGTTTAATCTCAAATAACGTTTAAAATCCATTTCGAGAACGTCAGTTTTGGAACGACGTTATGGTTTCAGCAGGCACAAAGTCTGAGGCACGGAGAACAATACCCTTTTGAAGTAATTCTTCCGCTATAAATATATATATATATATATATATATATATATTATATATGCAGGTTTTGAATCTCAACAAAATTCAACATTACATTGGGCCACATCCCAATTTCTACCACCCAAGTTTCCCCCCCTCCAAGAAATTTTAGCTGGATTCGCTTTTGAGGTAGATTACCGGTGATCTTGGAAACAAGAGCTTAAACAATCAACCGCTTAACTATGCCTATGGATAACAGCGAAGGGTCAATAAGCTCTGATGACTGTGAACCTTAAGTTCTATTTCACTCATGAGATTTGTAATTATACTCTCTCCTTACAACTAAGGGTTTGTAGGCAGATCGCATTAGTGCAAATACGGATTTTGAGTTCCACGGTGACAATGGTTAAGACCTTGAAACTTTTTAAGCTCGGATTTGTGATATTGCAAAACTCATCTTTACAAAGGCCGAGTCTGACATGCTGCTTTGGTTGAGTGGGCATGAAGTACGATATGTGTGTGTATGCATTCAATTGTATGTCGAATATAATGCAAATATCAACAGCTCTCTATTGTCAACTTTCGAATAGAAGACTAGCGGAACATGTGCTTCGCAAAAGACAGTTAGACGTTGTTAGGATGATCAACGAGCAAACCAATCCAGCTTCATTTGCAAACGACAGCGGAATACTTTCACATCGAGAATTTCAAGCATCTTTCGATGGAGAACACTTGCGAAGATACAAAAAAGGCGGCAAGAAACAAGAATGGATTAAGTTATCACCCAATGTATCAGAAGAAGATTTCGAAACTTTGAGAGCAAACGAGTCTCTGATAGAAGATACGAGCGATTCTGATTCAGGTACGGTATCACTAGCAGATAACCCAAGTACAGACCGTCGCACGTCATGGGTGATAACAGTTTTGAGCATACTTGGGATGGTGCAAGGGGCCACATTTTTAGCAATACCGTACATGGTTTCACGTGGAGGTCTGGTTGTTCTTCTTAGCACTTTACTGGTGGGCGTTATGACTTGCTACTCTTGCATAGCCATTATTGACTGTCAATACGAGGAATCGAAATCAAGGCCCGGAGTCTGGAAACGGGTATATACGACTTACATCGCCGTAGGAAAAGCTGCACTCCCACAACCTATAGGTGGGACAGTGATGACCTTGATTACTCTCAGTAGTTTGCTGACCGATGTCTATGTTTTTATTTTGATGGGTCAAGCAACAAAAGATCTAATTCGAGATGTCAAGAAATTAAGTCACATCGATTACACCATAATCTGGGCATTTTTACTACTTCCATGTTTGTTCATCACTCGAATATCTGTATTATCTTGGTTTATGGCAATTTCACTGTTCCTGTTTATCGGAGTAACTGCAATGATATATTTCTACTTGTTTCTAAATATTTCTGATTTAAATTTGGAGCATCTAGAGCAACCATTTTCATTAAGGTATCTCTTGATAGGCCATGGTGTTGCTTTGAATTCCTTTAATTTCCACTGGGTAGTGCCAGCCGTAGAAGGAAGCATGAGGAGTCCAGAAAAGGCTACATCAGCATTTGTCATCAGCACCTTGTTAAGCATCCTGATTAAACTGAGTGTAGCATTTTTAGCAGTTTCAATATTAGGCCTTCAGGTTCAACAATCGATCACTAGTAACCTGTTTACAAACTACTACGTTTCTGTAACTGCCAACGCTACCCTACTTTTATGTGCATATTTGTATCTTCCGATTGGAATGTTTGTCATCTACGAGATGCTTGATACATACGTTTTACCTCACTTTACACTTTTCACGGACAGCGGTATCAGATTTCGGATATGGCAACTTCTTTCGCGCCTGTTGATTTTACTTTCAGTGATGTTCGTAGCAGTTTCCATTCCACAATTTGGCCTTGTTGTAAGCGCTGTTGGTAATATAAGGGGTACTGCTGTGGCGCTTGTGCTACCACTGTATTGTCATCTAAAGCTGAAGTGGAAGACAATGAGTGTGGGGAAAAAAGTATTGGAAATTGTCACAATCGTCATATCGTCTGTGATGAGTGTAGGAGGGACTTATTATTCCATAAAGGAAATAGTTTATGGTTTGCAACGAAATTGAACTGTCGGCCCTCCAAGAGATCAAATTATTTTGGCCAGTTTAGAAAAACTTTGAGACTGAACTACATGCAGAAGGTATCTTCAAGACCATTCCAAGTTAGCATCCATGGATTTAAACAGAGGGAATAGAAGAGTCGCGTAACAAGCCTGGTTGAAGATTACCAAGGTGGAGCTTACGGGCAGCATGTGTCCATTAGTGCATTCTTATGCACCCCACTTAACATTTAAATATCTATTATACTGCGTCTAGCCGAGCTATTCAGTTTTATAAAAATATCCTTAAAATAGGAAGGAAAGATGACTCTTGGGAGAGTTATATCATTGTACTGTAAAGAGAGATATAGCTTGTTATTCTCTTACTTGATGTTAACAAAGCTTTTGTTGGGATGGAAAGATGATTTAGATTGAAATGGGTTTGGACATTTTTATGGTTACTCTAAATAAGGTGGAATGATAAAATGCTATTGCGTGTTAAAATCTTAACAAAATTGTGCAATGTAACGCCCTTAAAATCATGGGCAGAAGAATGAGGTGAAAAATTGCATTTGGTAAAGAAATATTTATGTAAACAGTTTTTCAAAAGGAGTGAAAACAATTTATCACCAGCGAGATTAAGGAAAGGCAACAATAGCGTTACACCCCCTTATTTTTACCAGGACACTCTTTTTCCACTCAGGAATTTTACTATTGTGCGGTAGAAAGTAAGCTGGGATCAAAGCCCCTGCTGACAGAATGCGTTAAATAGAACTATTAACCAGGGTAGTTCTGTATTTGAAAGTCACAATTTTATCCCTTTGCCGTTGGCTACGCAATCTCTCGTCTGATGAGTGTTGGCTATGGCCAACCCCATCTTACCAGGTTCTTTTCGTCCTTGATATGGTTTTAAAATGGAATAATCATGATTTTTTTACTGGTATATTTAGAGGTGAAGATAAGCAACTCCTCCTCCATCAATCTCTGACTCTTTAGGCCAAACAGGTTCATCACGTCTGATGTTAATTAAATGGTGAAATAGACAATCAGATTTTGCATCCAATATCTAGTTTTCTTGGTGATTGAATGTCCTGAACTACAAAATTTAATTTTGACCTATCAGAGATTTGTGGATCACGAATTATTACGTAATTACCTTTTAAAAGCCCTTTAATCTTGCAAATATTCAAATCTTCATGACAGGGAGGTTATTTAACAATAAAGTCCTATAAGCTTAGGGAAAACAGAGAGATTTGATCACACGCGACCGTTAAGATTGTGGATGAAGTGGAACGCCTTCAACTTTTTCGAAATGTTGAATCCGAGGTTGAATCAATAAGATTTCTCATTACATCTGTTGTTTTTAAACTTTGTCGAACCACAGTAACTGGATTTTGTCGAACCACAGCAACTGGATTTTGTCGAACCACAGTAACTGGATTCGTTTGATTATTCCCAAAATATTTGTCTGGTAAAAAAATGTCACTGATTATACCTTGTATTCCAGCCTTACCGGTTCTAGGTGAAGGGGACATCTCCCAGCGGGTCGGGTGGGGGTGGGGGAGCTATAGCAGACAGCAAGGAGACAATGTCTAGAAAGTAATGAATTTAAGAAAGACGATTAGAAGTCCAGAGGGGTGGCAATGGGGAAGGGTGGTAATTATGTCTTATCGTGCGTTGGGAACGAAAACGATGAACTGTGAAACTGGACAGTTGGAATTTTTTATCAAATAAGTTGGTGTCTTGTTTGACTGAGCTGTGAATATCACAGCAATAATATAAAGTTCTTGAAAATGTCAATAATCGAGTAAACAACACGTTTTCGTACAACAAGGACTTTCTCGATTACTGAACAGACGTAGGGCAACGACAAGGGAAGGATATTTCAACAAAGTGGATTATTGATTTCTCAGCACGTTTTTAAAGACAGAAAGCAGACAGAAAGTCTTTTAAGCAACTTTTCAAAATAAAAATTGATTGCAAATACTTGTTGTACCAAGGCAGATGGTACATGAAAGCAAAAAAACTGAAACTTCTTTCAAACTGTTTTGTCAGAACTAAATATCTGGATAAACAATCTACCTAGAATAAGATCGAATAATCGAGATTAGGGAAAATGAGATACGGATAATGGAGGAATGATTACCTTATAGGAATCCGTGCTGAAACCAAGTAACTTTACGTTGGGATATTTACCGTATCAATGCTATTAAAAAGTATTACTTGTTATTAGAAACATTTTCCGATTGTGTTTACATAAACTGGATCGCATCTTCGTCCATCTCAGAAGAGCTGTAGTGGCACATAGACGCAGGTGTCCAGAATTTGTGCATTTCTGAATATAAACTTATCGTTAGTGTATGAAGGGGAAAAGAAGAAAGATTAAATCATTCACAGTGAAGTAAAAATGTTGTATTCTTGCTTCTGCAAGCTCTGCCTTTCTTGCAACAGACCATGGAGGGCAGTGCCTGGCCAGGAGGGTTTAAGTGGGTAGCACTACTGCCCTACAGTTTTCATAATTAAGTAACTTCAGATTCCTTGCAAAACTATTGGTGATATCAGTAGTAGGCGGAGAGACACCGGGAGTAGTGACCCCCGAATTTTCAAAGAAAGTTTTTCAGATGCGAGGTTGTGTTCATTACTAACAGAAATCAAGACCACAGAGCAAAGAGGTGATAGTATTAGTCTGTTACTATACTTTATTCTAATTACCGATGGACATGCAGTAACTGTTTGCATATTTAAACAGGATTTTCTCAACATTTCTATTTAAACTGCAGCAACCTTTTGATTTGCTCATGAGAACTATTTGGCTATTTAGTTTCTTATGAGGCAAAGTATTTAGAAAGGCTGACAGTATAAAATTTGATATTTTTGTGAAATTGGGTGAGAGCAAATGGTTCTCGAGGGTACATTTCAAAGCTTTTGGAGGGCCTAACATTTAACACACAGAAGATGCTGGGCGCATTACTAGTCTCCCGCACTGAACCATTCTGACACTCGGAATATGAAGGGAAAAAGAGCATCTTATCTCCCCATGGAGCGGCTACTATCATACGATTGTAGCTTGATAGGCAAACGATACTCCTCAAGGGAGCATATGCATGTGTTGAGAGCAGAACATTAAAATAGAACGCAGTAGCGAAACCAGTTCTGTTCTTAAAAGGTTTATCGTCGGCAACTCCCCAGAACAAATAATCAGCAATAGGGAACAAGAAAAGTAGGACATAAGATTGTCAACATAAAATCAAGAAAACCGTTGCTTTGCAGAAAGAAAGAGTTTGTCTTTTCATTTAGGCTTTTCGATTAACTACTCCGTTCTATGGACAGTGATTGGTCAAAACAACACCTTGTCGTAGTACAAGTTCTGATTGGCTATTTTGAAAACATAGTTGGGTATAAGTTTCATTCCTTCCTTTTCGTGTCCCATTCTGACGATTTTGTACTCTGAGTATTGCCAGACGAATAAAACTTCAAGAACAACCCTACTTCATACCATTATATAAGTGTTGGGCTGTTTTAATGTATTGTAAACCAAAGGTATTTAAAACGGCCTTTGTGAGGGTGGTGCAGAGTTTTTTATTTTTTTGAGAGAAAATGTTCGCGAGTGAGTTTTCAGGACCGTTGAAGGGCCCAAGAGATAATATTTTTGCCTGGAAATCTCCTGAGCTTCCGGGGTAACCTTTCCTACCCCGTTTCTTCCCATGATTAACGTCATCAGATTTTTCGTTGGACGTGTCACCCTATGAATGTAATACCTTGCTACCGCCATGTTGTATGTAACCGATTCATCAGTTTACCCAGACAGTGTAGGCTCATAGCTACCCCTACAGGCGTGAAGGGGGATATCCAACACAATTTACTACGCCCTCCTGAAGGAGATTATTAGCTGCTACGGTGTACTGTAGGAATCACTTTTTTTTATAGGGGGACACCCTTGTTTAAATTGACAAAATTATTTTGCACTTACACAAGTGATAATACTTTTCGCAAAAGTGGAGGGCACGTTTCCCATGACATTCATGGTTGTTATGGCCATGGCTTTTTTAATTTCCCGTCAACGTTTTTTGTTTGTTTCTATGGAATAATATACTACTTTTCTTTCGGTACAGTAATACAAACTGTGTGTTACCCTACACAAAATGAAGATATTAAATCATGTATTGACAGCTGATATTCTAGTGCATTTCAGGAACGTCATAGACAAGGATTAATCGAAACCTTTTGTCCAGCTGATCGAATAGTGATATGTCGTGACGTGGACAGCCCTAATTTGGGCAGTTTGCTGAATGCATATTTGGAAAAGACTTTCAATTCTCTCGTTGTGCATTGAAACTGGAAAGTAAATTTTAATCTAATTTTAGATGCAGCTGTAACTTGAAGGGTATGTAATTACTGGAAGTAGTCATCGATGTCAAGGTGAAAAATCGTGGGACCGCTGGGAATCGAACCTATGGTATCCGCAGTTGCACAACGACGACGCTTTTCCACTAAGCTGTGGTGCCTTACCATCGAGAGCGAGAGAGAAATTTGGGGGTGTCTATTATTTGTATATTGTGTCACTACAGGTACCAACGGTTCTCACAAGTTCGAAGATGTTTTGATAAACGTGAATTTATGCAGTGTCATCTCGCCAAAGACCTTGAACGGTGTAAAAAGAAACACTTCGCCGTTGTCAGTTTTAAATTTTCTTTTATGTGAGAAAAAAAGCCCATTTTTCCTTCTGTAATCTCATTCCATTGTTTAACCTTGAATGAAAGAGCCCTCTTGCTGTAAAATAAACAGAGACGCTCCGAAAAGTCTAGGTAAACATTCTGATCTTTGCAGAAACCAAACAAACACACGAATGGCAACTACACATTCAATTCAAAGTTGAGAAAATAGCGAAATTTGGTGCATTAAGTCATGTGAGTGTTAAAAGAATTTTCTATAAAGAACGCGGGTAAGCAGCTTCATACTAACATAAAGAGTAATAAACACGGATCCTCTCAAGGTCTGGGGGCGGAGGAGAGTCTAAAATTTAATAAAGACCATTCCCATTCACTAGCCACCATATAAAGAGTAATAAACACGGATCCTCTCAAGGTCTGGGGGCGGAGGAAAGTCTAAAATTTAATAAAGACCATTCCCATTCACTAGCCACCTCAGAGAAATTGTGTAAGTGAGACTGAAAGTTAACTCAAGGAGAAAATCGGAGCAAACTCACTGGTAAGCGCATGGATGAATGAAAAATAAAAAGTAACAACTGATGGGCGAAAAGTAATGTTGACGAATTTGCGAACGCGTAAATCACTACACCATTTCCTTTTTGTAAGAAGCTTCCATATTAGTATAATTGGAATCGACAAAAAGTTCATACTACTCTATGAACTGGTCTTAGTAATAATTTCCTTACAAATAAAACGTTCCGTGGCATTGTTTCTTTCTTCTTTCTTTCTTTCTTTCTTTCTTTCTTTCTTGTATTCCAGGCATCACGATTGGCAACTAATGTAGTACTCTATTCAAATACCATGCGGGACATAGCCTGCTTTTCTATAACATGTAAGAACCAGCCAAACTCGAAAGTTTGCAAGTTTCGAGAAACGGTCAGCCTCCCTGTTTGTAAATTTTCCAGGTGAACTTCAGCCAGCTGCGTTTATTCCGTATATCAGAGTGATCATGGAAATATTCCTTCTATTCAGTCTTTCTCTCACTGTTGTTTACAACACAGCCCTAATAAGGTTCTAATGTCCCTAGCGATATCATAGCAATGCTTATACCATCGGACAGGAACTAACCCCGCACTTGGAAACTCTACTACATAACCTATGTCAACTTGACATCCTTCAGGCACTTGACTCCAGTTAAATAAGCATGTATGATCGAATTCTTGATAAGGATAACGCATCCACGTTCCATCTAATGAATTCTCTTCTCTTGTTTCATTGTTATTGTGCAAACTTTCCCCTAACCAATCTGTTGATCTAGATGGTTTCACTTCAGATGACTTTCCTCTCAGTTATAAACTCCGGTTACTTATTCTTCCGTAATAGATGCATGAAGATAAAAAGCAAATTATATTGTTCTCTCTCCCTGCTACATAATGCTGCTGGATTTCAACTGTTGCGTCCTTTGCTTAGAAAATGGCCTTTAGTCCAGGTTGTCTTTCTTTTCTTTTATTGCAGCCTGACAGAAAAAACAAGAATGAAATAAAGTAAATTAAAAAACCTGAACAAATTCATTACTTACATTGATCACTGGTCAGTTGAGGCGGAACACCCATCATAATGACCGGGGGGTTAGATTCTGTGCTGGACTTCAACCTCTGGCTCAAAATGTGCATTGACCGTTAAATATACATATACATTTATATATCATATATTGTGCATTAAATACATTACACATATTCATATATTTATATATATGGATTGTCAAAAAATAACAATATTGGTATTAACGTTTCTATATTGATTTAATAAACATGAAAGTTAGCTGCCAATAACCATACATATAAATATGAATAAATAAAAAAACTACACATTTTCAATACGCTTCGATATTACCATCTTCAGTTTTACCTTTCCTCGGCTACATTCCTGCTTTAAATCTTTTGCAGATTTGAGATAAAAAAACTTAATTCTAGGAAGATGGATCACGAGGCAAAGTCCCTGCTGCAGACTATCAGATCCCAGTGACCAAAATTTGACTTACACCTATCTTTGTGACCTGCAGTTAAAGACTGTACTTTCAAAGAAGTGTTGTATATAACACCCCCTCCCCTGCCCAGGCTCCGCCACCACTGCTGCTGTGTGACATAAAACAACTGCACATGATAATATTTTGGTACAACTCCTCCATTTAAATCAAAATTGCCGAATTTTAGAACTTGAGCTGTTATGCTAGTTTTGGTATTAACAACTAATAATGTGGAAAGTAAAGAACATTTCCGCGGGTGATAAATAAAAATTTCTCGTCGGGCAAGATGTTCGAACGACTCAACTACCACTGCTACCGATGACAACTGACAAAAATGTCCGCGTGTTACATGCCACTTGGTTCCTAATCTATCTTCTCAGGTGTCTCATTATGAAATGTAGTACCAGGCAACATTATTACTATCACATGAGTAACAGCGGGCTGGAGTAGACGGGGGGTTGGAGTAGAAGGGGGTTGGAGTGGAGAGGGGGTTGGAATGGAATGGGGGTTGGAGTAGGAGGGTTGGAGTGGAACAGGGGTTGGAGTAGAAGGACGGTTGGAGTGGAACGGGGATTGGAGTAGAAGGGGGGTTGGAGAAGAAGGGGGGTAGGGGACGAAGAGGGGGTTGAGAGGGAGGGGGGTGGGCGTTGAATGGGGGGTGGAGAGGTAGGGGGGGTAGTGTGGAGAGAGGGTAGGAGAAGAGGGGGA
>JAAAKL020007658.1:0-16662 GCA_010016065.2 Carybdea cf. marsupialis auct. non (Linnaeus, 1758)
GATTGTTGATGTTTTGTATATTGTTTCATGTCAGTGTGAAGAGTCGTACCAGTTCCACCAAACCCTTCCTGTGCTTGCTGTGTCTCCCCCTGGTGTGTTTAGTGATGCCAAAACTAGTTGATCACAATAAGTGTGAGAATTATTGTTGAACCGTGAGTACAGCCACGATAATAGGGGTAATCGAGTAAATTCGGGTAACTACATGGCCATGGGGAATGTACATGGGTTACACTATGTTCACACCTCTGCTGCAAACCACCTTCACATAAAATAGATCTTTGGCCATCAGAAATGGATTAGGAATGATGTTAACTGGTGTTACTTTCTTCCTACTGTACTCATCACGCTATAGGATCTTAGAGTCCTCCAGGTTACAAAACTATGTTATTGGATATCCGATAAGGCAAGGACTAGTAGTACCATTAAATCAGAACCCTTGGCATATCTGAATAACACTAGAATAGAAATATCATACCTTAGCAACTTCTGTAAATGATTTCATTTCCACATCAATGCAGCACCCTGTAAGTGGATATTCCAAGGACAGTTCTGCCTTTAGCTGCAATCCTGTCTTGCACTTGAGAGATAACAGCCACTGAATTTCATCCAATGACAACTGCATCATGTGGCTCTGTTGGGGAAGTGGTGCAGGCTCTTCTTGCATTATCATATCAGCTATCTTAACTGTACTTTCTCTTGCAAATAAAGAGAGGAAACTGTTGCTTTTCCCTGAAATTGAATATAATAGGTGCAAAATAACTGGTATTAGGCATCACACCTTCATATGTGTATAATTGAAATGCATACGGTCAACTTCATGATGTATTCTAACATCTTTTCCCATTCATGATGTTTGACAGCTTGATAGAGTTCTCCATCTGTCTTTATCCAAGACATCATCTTCCACCAGTCCATGAGCTCTCATGCTCTCCTGTACCATCCTCACCCTGGTCATCTTTGGTCTACCAGGAGTTCCTCTTCAAGTGCTTCCCTTGCTAGGGTTCTTGTCTCTGGTTCCCCTTCCTCTCTACAATGTACCTGCCTGTAACATCTAAAATAGTCCAAGACCAGGACATCACTGAGTTGTCTCACTCCACACCACCATGCAACTTCCTCACTCCTGCTATATAGCATCCTTCGCTCACAGTTCTTCATCTTCTGTTCCAGCCTCTGCATCATACCTCAAGTTTCACCTCTGTAGATCAACACTGGCCTGATACATGCATCATATACCTGTCCTCTATGCACCAGAGGGATGTGCCTGCTATTCAAGAGGATCAATATCTCTCTCCATTTTGATCACATTGCTAAGATTCTCATCTTGATAGCTCACTCTGCACTGCCACCTATCTCAAGCAGTTCTCCTAAGTAGCAGAAGTCTCACACCTCCTCAACTATGCCCCCTCAGTCTGTATTCACACCTATTTAATCTTAACAGTAGCTAAAGTAATTCTTGGTTCACCTGTAAATATTATGTGAAAACTATGACATAGACAACCAAACTAAACCACAATTCCATGATATTGTGATCTCTTCTCTTAAATATTTTCAATAAAAAAACAACCCAGAGCTTAAATGAAACAAGCAAAAAACCCAAAATGCTAAAGATTTTGAAACATCCACACCACACTTGAACCCCAGTGACTGCAACATTCTAATTATTGTTACTAGTACTCACAGTTGGAAGGATTATTTTACTGCGCAGGAATTGCCCCATACCCTCAAAATCAAAAGTCCACAATTTTCTGTCACATAACTTTGAAAATGCCAGCACTCATTAACTTGCAACATTATTCATTGCCAAAATATGAACAGAACATGCCAAAAATATGTTAAAAATTACAATTACCTTCATCATTTCTGCTTTGTGTGTTAGCTAGTATTACATCGTTGTTGGCCACCTGGATCTCCTGTGATTTTTTGTAAGCAGAATATTGGTCTTTTATTGTAGTATCATGGTCCTGTAATCGTTTACATATATTGGCATCTATTTCTGGGGAAATTGTATCTTCAAAACCAGATTGATAGTCACTTAGCTTCCTTTCAAGCTGTGTTACACATTTCGATGATAGTGAAGTATTTGCTAAATCATCTGACTTGTTATCCTCTTCTACTACAACAGTTTCTTTAATTGACTTGGTATCTATTGTAAAACCTTTGTTCTCAATGTTATGTTGAATTAGCATTCCCTTTGCAAGGTCATCCCTTTCATCTTCAGCTACTGTTTCCATTGGCATTTTGTATGGGCTTGTTTGGTTATCATCTACTGTAGCATTGACTAATTTAAAATGATTTTCAATGTTATCAGTTCTTTTATTAACAGTTACACACTGATATCTAGCATTTTCTAATGTGCCCTTTGTTGTTTCCCACTGATCATTGGAGATACCTATTGTCTTGTTACTGATTTGATTCTGATTAATACTACTAAAATTTTCAGTTCTAGAGTCCTTAGCTGTGTTGCACTGATTATCTATATTACCATCTATCGTTCCATTAGCAATTTCACCTTGATTCATACTGTTAAAATCTTCAGTTTTGTAATTTACTGGCTCCTGGGCTTTCTCGCATTGCTTCTTGATGCTACAAGCCACCACGGTATTACCTAGTTCACAGCAATTTTCAGCACTGCTAAAAACCACTTCCTTTACTGTACTACATTGATTTACAAGATTGTTGTCAACCATTTCCCTGACTGCATTGCATTGATTCACACTGCTATTACCTTCAGCTTCATTGTCTATATTGATATGATTCACACTGCTTCCATAAGACTCACTGACTACTTTGCTTGGACTCTGAGTCTTATCTTGCAATGAATCTGAATTCACTATAGCTGTTTCTTTGCTTTTACTAGCAATGCCTGTACTTTGCTCAACATCTTTAAAAATCACTGATTTTGATTCATCAATGATGCAATTTTTCTTTGGTCGACCTCTCTTTTTCTTAGCTTCCTTATTTCCTCCTTCAACACATTTAATGGTATCTTTGGTTGACCCTTTCTTACAACTGCTTGAAAATTTATCTCCATTGTCAGACCTTTCTGAATTACTTCTTTCATCTCTAGTTACCTTTTTGAAAAAGTTGAACAGTGTAACTTTGGGAACAATTGCCTCAACCTCACAAGGTGCAGTGTTCACAATGTCCTAAATGGATATCCAAGAAATAATTATCTTCTAGAATCATCAACAGGATAGGCATAGTGAAATACAGAATAAATCACAAAGTCATCTTGAAAATGCTACCAAACCAAGCAAGAAAGCATGGTAACAATCTGGGACAAAAAGTCAATTTAAAGATAAACATCATTGTCCTTTTCTGCAATGAAAAAAGAACTCTCAAGTTGCCACATCAGATATGTGTTAGCATGACTGGCACTCACACAAACCAATCATCTGCTAACATGTAGGTACATACACATTCCCTTATTATGGTGATGTAGGAAGGACTGGAGGATCTGCCCAGTATAACTATGGTACTGGTGGAAGAAAGTTCTGAAATTAATCATTGGAATCAAATACTCTGTGTACAATAAACAGTGGTACATACTAGATTTAATTATTCACTTGCTAATGATATACTATTATAATAAGCAATAAAAATGTTTGTAAGGTGCAACATATTAATCTAAACTTCCTTTAATGATACATAAGGAACTAAAGCAAATTGGTGGAAATTGTCATCTTGATACAAAAAAACTACTGGTTCCCTGTTAGTATAGTAAACTCGTGAACATTTATAAGTCAAAATATCAAACAGAAGCTGACTTGATACTATCATTCAACCTGTTCTGGTACATTTCAAAAGACTTAAGCAAAGTAAATCACAACAGTATACAATAGCTAGTTATCTTAATACCTCCTCGTCTGAGCTTGTCATATCTCCTAGTTTCTCTTCGCTTGTGTAGTAGGCTTAAATGTCATCCATCGATGGTGAAGAATCTTTCTTTTTGTACATGTCTCTGTAGAACAAACTGAAACAATACACTTTTTACGTATAAAAAAATCTGAGAAATGTACTCAGAATTAGTTGTCACATGCATATAAATACTTCTGTAGTACTTGATATATTTTTGTTTCGATTCTGTAACATAGGCCATTCAAGCAACTATATTACTCCTCACCATACAGGGTATCTGAACAGTCACGTCATGAAGTCGTGCAATTTGTTGGGCTCAGAGCTTAGAAATCTGCAATGGCTAGGTACAAATGGTACTTAGACACTTATGATATAACCATCAGGGCTATAACATGAAGTTCTTTTAAGTTTATTCTAGATCTAATGTCCCGACTTAAATCAGGTAGGCTTCTAAGTCTAGCAAGAAGTGGAGCTATGCTTGCCTAAATTATAGAAGCAAATAGCGTCGATATTTGTTTTTCATATTTATAGCGGACAATATATATGTACGATCTTGCATAACGTCAACAACGTAGGTAGTAAATCAATATGAATCATCGATCACGACAATTCACCTACAGGTACCGTACATATCAAATCTACCATTAATTTGATTAAAGTCTCGCATATACCATATGTTGAAAACAAGGTTAGAATTTAACTTTAGTTACGAAATACATTGGTGTACCTACACAGTTACTCCCTGCTTGACTGGGACGTCCTTAAATCACTTCGCAACTTTGCCATTGCAAACGCTTATAGTTTGTCAAGCCAAGAGGTTCTTGGTGTACGTAAACAATACCGGGCCAGCTCGCGCTTCTTTTTCGCGCTCTTTATGGAAACCTCGATTTCATTATAGCAATGTGGTGACAGTGAGGGTATAAAAAAGGGATTACTCAAAACCTTTCAAGTCCTTGAAAACAAGATGGAAATGTCAAGTTTATAGGAAAACAGACTATTTCGGTTAAGAATAAATAAGTGTCATTGCGCAAATTATGTACAAACAAATATTATGCTGGTGAGCTTGCAGTTGGGTGGGTGTCACCAACATTATTATGCACACGTCCATGTGCTAACGCCATTTTTTTACCTCATTGGCTAACGCACTCCTACCCGAAGTAGATGTTAGTCTATGTACAATTTGCCCAAACTTTATGTGTCCTCTCAGCTCCGATATTGTACATCTCAGCTTCTTCTCTGCTCGCAAGAGCATTCTTATTTCTCGCCTTTTCAAACTCACTTAAAGTTTTGCTTTATTAAAGCCTCCCTTGCATCGACATTAAGATATCAAGCATTAGGTAACTCACAACTATTTCTGCTTCCGTGCTGTTAAGAACTGCTGCATGGCCCGCACTTTTCGAAAATTGGAATCACTTTACCCCGATTTACACCCCACTGCAACACTTCAATTGCCGACTATTTAATAAGGCTACAAAAGGTCAAGCCATTGTTTTCACTATGATAGAATGAAAGAGCGAGAAATTTCTAGATGCTGTACATAGCTGTAAAAATAGGGTATGGTTCTGTTGTCATCGAGAAAATACAAGTCGGTTAGAGTTTTCATTAGTGATGACTAAAAACTGGCAATAAAGACTATTCCCCTACTATTTACATAAATAACCCAAGCCCTACAGGTCTACTATATTTCCAAATGAACACTGTCATCCAGAACAAGGAACTTGGGGGGAGGGGGAGGCTGCGGAGCAGTTTGGGATCAATGAGTAAATCATAGATAACAATTTGCAGATATTGTAGTACTTCAGGTTGCTTCCATTTGGAGATAGGAAGATAGGAAGATGTAGCGTATCCTATAAGGAAAAGACTAAACATAAAAGTACGGCTACAAAAGTATTGAGTTCAAACCTGACTTCACTTATACAACTACAAAGTGAAGTAAGACTGACACCAGACAACAGTTGGAGATCATGAGAAAAAAATTGACAAACCTTTTCAAACGTCAGAGACTGGAAACCCAAAAGGAGGCATGGATAGCTTTTCAACACGAGACTGAACAGCACATGAAAACAATGGACAAGATATTTTTAGCATTCGCCATATCTGCTTCTAAACTCTCTTACGTCAGGACATCTACCTATTTTCTTCATATTTTCTCGCAGTTTTTCGATTTCGAATTCAATATCTTGGCATTATAAATGTCAACAAATGTAAGCTACATGTAACTCGCAAACGATAGAGTTAGAAGCGAAATGCTAGTGCAGTGGGAAATGCTGCAAGATGTTGGCGACTGCGGCGTCGACCACAAAGAACGAAAATAAGGATCGATAGATCGCCATCAGCCACCGATTGCCACAACCAACATTGGGTCTTCTGACTTGCATAAAATTTGTCAATGAAAAATTCAACAGCAGCTCTGTATGTTTTGATAATTTGGTTACAAACTAGTGGGAAGAGGTTAATACAAGACTTCGAGACAGGAGAAAACTTTCTGCTTGTCTCGATGTTGAGGCGTGGCCCGTTTTAGAAAATGGGATCACGTCAATGGCAAAAAATCTTCGGGAATAGACAAACACAATGCAGATGACCTTATCTCTTCTCCTAGCTTCTTGGCTACTCTAGCACTACGACCTGCGAATGAGTGAACATATCTTGCTTTCGAGGCAAGGCAAGGTTTCTTGTCCTCCGTCAGGACTAGGCATTAATGACCAATGAGCTAGACTTAGCCTTCCTCGTCATCATTTGCTCTCCACTATTTCATTATCTGTCAAATAACACCTGGGCTAGCTATATCACACTAAAGAGCATTTGCAACAACAAGTGATCCAGTAAGAGGAAGCCAATCACATCATTTTACTGCAGCAAGGTTTGGGAATGACATGGCCTGATTTAAAACAAATATTTCCCACCCATGGTTCCTAACTATACCTAGCTTTAGTTTGACTGTTACTTGACTCCTAAGGTATACCCCTCTTTAGTTACTCTTGTTATCCCTGCGTTACCCCATTTTGACCTACATGTTTCATCACTATAGTTTTCCTCGTACTGCACACTAATGGAACTGTATGCGTCATTTCATACAAAATCTTTCAGTCTTTAGCATCTCATGTAACATCAAGATAGGTATTCCGGTTGTTTCCAATTGTTTCCTAGCGATTTGTTACCCTTCTTGACGTCCAATCGCAAGATTAGTGGCATGTTGGAACACAATATTGATACTATTTCAACCTGTTTTCACCTGTTCCTTTCCATGTCAGCGCCCCTGCTGCAAGCCAGTCCCTACAAGTTCCATAGCCAAGAAGGAAGCGCCGACTCAATAAGAGACAGGGAGAACCTCAGTTTTGAAAACTGATTACACGTCTTCAAATGGTTGGTCTTTTAGTTTGTCACCCCTTCTCTATTTCCTGTTACTCTTACGAACTCCTTCCTCCATATGACAATAAAAATTAACGTTATTCCGCTCATTGCAATTGCATTGGCAGTAGTTTGCTTAGCCCTTGGTTTACAACTCACTTTGGATTTCCTTCTTTGCCGGACTACAATAATTTTGTCTGTTTCACGTCTGAATCTCTAGGTTTTAGCAATCCTTTTAGATATCCCTCGTTTGGTCTTCTTGGGACATAGTAAAGTCCTCTCCACCTAATTCCAATTTTCTTTTCGTGCTTTAAAAAACTTTGTACTTTTTACTCAATCGATAAAAAGCATCACTGTTTGTACTCTTTCTTTGTAGTTCTTTCAGAACTCTAACAATGCGTGTCAAAACCAATAAAAAAGCCAAATAGACATAACTGCAAAACAGATGTCGATATACATCGACAAACGTTAATGGCACACAAAAAAGACAGCGGTCAATGGACGTACATCTACAAAGATAATTGGGGAGAAGGTATTCACAAAAGGGTTGCATATAGTAGAACAGTGGAAATAGCGTTACGTTTTATCAATATAAGTACACAACTGCCTTAGCACGATCAATCAATATAGTTTACGTTTTAAATCGATTTGCATGACCTACAGAATGGAGTGCATTAACTACATCTTACTACAGAAGTAAAACGAAAAAAGTTGTTGAAAGTCAAACATCTGAAGCCTGGAAGATATTCTTACGTATATTTTTTCATATACAATATCTACATTCTCTAGAGGAAACATGATTATGCATAGAAACATTTATAAGCCAACTGTCGTGTGCGCCGTCCAACGAATGCACCTTCTAGCTACCCCCGATTCCTAACGTGATCAGTTCCATAGAGGCGTCACAACAAAAGGATAAATCTCTTCAAACTTAAAAGGATAAATCCACATCTGGCACTTTTTTCCTTATCATTCCACTGAAGAAACTACAGGAGTTAAATCATCGATTACGGCACTAAAAACAGACCCTATCGTGGCCCTTCTACTCGATACCAGTTTTCATCTCATCATACCTAAAAGCATATGAACAGCATCTTACCTCACTGAGATTAATCGTATCCACCTAAATGTAGCCCACTCCTTTTTAGGGTTACAGGATATATTCGCTATTCTAGGAACAACGCAAAAGGTTTCATTTGCAGGGAATAGGGGCAGATTGCCTTTACAGCCAAATGAACGATAAAAAAGCACTGCTTTCCAAATGCCAGAAAGTGGCACGATCGGATTAAGAGCCTGGTGTATTTACCTAACAATCAAACAACGACAAGGGACAGCGACCAAAAATGACATCCCAGTGGACATACGACAGTGACTGTAAATACGATATCTATCTCCTTGGGTTAAAACCCGGGTGATGGTATATTAGAAATCGCAAACGAATCTTCTTCTTGAGATGTCATGGTTGGTGAAGGAATTGAAGCTAACTGAAAACTTATGCCAGATGAATCAGATAAAGTGGGAGAAATAACTGCTGATATTCGTGGGTCTCTATTGCAAATGAACTGAGATTGACCACTAAATGTTGGTGACGTTCCAATCGTGTCATGAGTTTCTGACTTTCCCCCGGGATTACGCGATTTGCTTAATCCTTGTGAGTGGCGTTTTTCTGTATAATGCTCCAGCTCTTGCTCGTACCTTTCTTTATCCCTCTCGTACATGTCATAGTAAACCTAGAAAATAAAACAGAACTACATCGAAGAAAAGCAAAAGAAGAAAACAAGGTTCTACTATGCATAGTACGCTGCTCTACTATTTTAGATATAGGACCTCATTACAGCCATGAATGGACCCCATGTCAAGATACAAAGCCAAAAAATACACATTGGTGTGAAAGAGTGGTTACCGTGCTACAGGCCAAAGTAAAACAGGTCACCCGTAAAATAAATACTGATAGCCGACAGGCCCCTCAACGCTACAGAAATTAAAGAATATTTGCAAAAACATCATCCCCCGACAGACGAACTAAAGATGGTGGCCATTGTAAATTGACACTGAATGTGATCAGCTACTTTGCGGTTAAAAGCCTGATAAAATGCGCGATGTAGATAATATTTCTCGTGGTAACAACGTATAAAGCACCTAAAAAGCGCCTGAAATTTCAAGCTAAAAATCATAATAAAATCGTTCAAGAAAGTAGGGCGCAACAAGGACTTTGTCCAACTGTCATTGACAAAATCATGTACAAACGTCGTGTATACTTTGACTCATCTAATTATCAATCTTGAAACAAACAATAAATAGATTTGCTTAGGGCAATCAATTACATGCATTTCTACGTTATATATAAAATAGATTATATTATTTCCTTTGTGTGTTATGTACGTCACACAAATGAGTACAGAGGCGTAACTGTGAACTTTACCGGGGAAGGCAAGTACCATTTCTCAACATGTGTATTTAATCAATACTTGGAGGATTAGTGGGCCAGTCGATAAATCACTGAGTAGTTAATGAAAATTTGCGAGCCATTTGAGTAGGGGTTCTGCTCCTTCTTGCAACCACGACCAAGCCTGGCTATCCTGCTTCATTCATTAAAATGCTCTCTCATGTGAACTTTCGTTAATCAGGGATGAGTTGTATTTGCTAACGTAGTCCTAAATCTAAAGAACCGGTACGATTTCTAACAACTTTTATTTAGTAACGCACTTTTAAACTCTTCAATTGTAGATCATGGTCCTCGTGATCTGTTGGATTTGCTTGGAGGGGGCTATTGCCTCAATCGCCCCCCCCCCCCAACACTACGCATTTGGTGTTTTAATGATCTTTGTGGCATACTCGTTTTCGAGCGTCGCCAATTGCCCAACCACAATTGGGCAATGTCCTGGGGAGTGAGCACGTTTATGAGGGTGGGCTCCCATTACCTTCCCTCACCGATGACCTTTATCTTAGGTTAGGTGGGCTTCGAACCCACGATCTCTGGTGTGTCAGTCCAACACCATAACCGTTAGGCCATGGAGACCAATGGAGTAGTCTTCGATATTCTAAGTCACGGTGACCGCTTACTCTGTTACACATTGAAGTTTCAGCCTAGTAAACTACAGTATTTATAACCAGACGCTTTGTCTCATTTTTGTAGTAAGACTTTACAACAGTACTAAAGTAGTTAACAAGGGGCTTACTGCTAAGAAGCCCGATAAGTATAAACTGAAGGACCTGAAAATCCTTCCACAGTACACAAATTTTAAGCGTCAGACGATGCTAGTCAAATTGCTTAATATTTTCGCAAGTGCCAACATTGTTACGTTACGTGTAAAATAATGTATTAGTTATGTTAAAATGATGCTGACACCGATCCATGAAGTCCAAGAGTATCATTTCCACCTTAAATTAATCTTACTCTCAAATAGTCTGGGGAATATAAACATCTTGTATTTAGTATCAAATAATAACAATAAGCACATGGTGCTACTGTGTGGATATTTAATAAACTACCAACCTGTTTATCTTCCATTCTTAGCATATTCCAACTCTTGGCTAATAATTTACTAAGGTCGTGATGTGCAATCGATGGGTTTTCACGAAGATATTCGGTACGCTTTTGTTGGCAAAACAAAATAAAGGCATTAACTGGCTTCTTTGGAGCATTTGGATCCTTCTCATAGGATGACTTTTCATGTTTCACACTTGAGTGACTACTAACTGCTGGCCTGCACCTTTTACTGCCCCTTTCATTTCCTCCAGGTAATTTCTGCAACCTTGATTCCTTCAAGACTTGAATCTGAAAAAAAATTAATGAGAGCCCAACTACAAGCTACAAAATGCAATTCACAGGTAGGTCTTGTCATACATTTCCATGTCACAGGTCTAACAACCATTGTAGATAGCTTATAAAAGCCCCCCTTCATAACTATACAGCTGTTGTTATCTTGTATATTTGTTTAGAAGGGTAACAAATAAATGCTTTCATTGATCATAGTTTCCAATGAGGCGTCAATGCACTGAAGGCACGAGTTGCTGGCAGTTGTGAAGCGGTGCGACTCTGCATCAAACATATTCAAACTATAAGGGCATTGCTTGCGACATGTCGATATTAAACAAACTCTGAGTATCACAAGAATTCTTGATCGCATGAGGCGCTTTAGTGTATCTTTAACAGAGAATGTCACAGTGCAGCTACGATAGGAGAAGGTGGTGGCAAAACTCGAGAAACGTGACGACATGAGCATAGTAGTGCCGTCTTTTCTAAATGGCACTTGCTGTTTATAACTGGCTGAGCAAAGGTGACAACAGGATGCGGATGCACTTGAAAGTACTCTTAAAGTTTTTCACTAACGGTCTGCTTGAAGCATAGAAGCAGTATTGAAAATGAGAAAAACAGCCAAAGGAGTAAACTGAAGTCTTTACGTCAGATCTCAGACAATTGGCCTCTACTGCTTGAGTGACGTACTGCTTCTGCATGTTGCTTTTGACACAGAATTACAGAGAGGTAGCTCTCACTAGTCCAGGGCGGCCAGTAAAAATTTTAAGTTCGTCCAGACATTTTCCATGCACTTCCAGGAGGTTTTTTAAAATTTTAAAACACTACTAAGAATACAATGACTACAAAACTATCTATACCAATTATCATACACTCATCCTTTGGCAAAAGCTAGGGGGTAGGAAAGCAGAAAGGGAAGGAGGAACCTTGTTGATTATTATACCTGAACAAATTATGCTCACAAAGACAGCAAAATGTTGTAGATTGCTGTTAGTACCTAGGTAAGCACTATGTCACTGTAATTGTCTCTTTGTGTAAGATTCAATCATCTCCAAAAAAGAGTGTATCCAGTAATCCACAAGTTACCAATGACGAAAAAGTGCAGTCACGTATACTAGTGCGGGAAAGGTCTGCCATGTTAGGTAACACTGTTTACAAGCTTTTGATGGGAACTAAAAAAGGCGCTCAATGACTGATCTCACTATGGGATGGAAGATGCTCCAACCAGTGCCTTTAGAGATCAGTGGTAAGATTACCTTTCTTTTCTATATGGGTAAGGCTGAAATTGTCCAATCCTTTCAATGATTTCCACAGTATATCTCAATCCAAAATTTAAAGTGGCTGTTCCTCAAAGTTGGCAGCTTTTAAACCTTGTGCCTCTACATATCAAAATTGGCTCATTAATGTCCACGAAGTAGTCAAAATATATATATTTATAATTGAACCAGTAAAACACTTATGACGCGGTTTTAACCGATTCCCGGACACATCCCCGACCGACACATTGCCAAAGGATACATTCCCAACTGATACATCCCCAACGGATACATCCCCAACTGTCACATTCCTGACTGACACTACCCAGAATGGACATACCCCCAAGTGGACACATCCCCAAGCTGACACATCCCTGAGCTGACATTTCTCTGAGCGGACAAATCCCCGACGGGACATGTCCTTGACCGGACATTTCTCCGACCGTGATGTTAACCCTTACAGAATACATCTTAACCCTTTTGGTGGAAACTTTTCATACGCATTAAAAGGTTGGGGATGTGCCCCTCAGTTCAGTTGCAAAGATAGAGGGCAGACTAGACACTTTATACCGTACACAGGCTAAATAACATAATAATGTAGTTAGGTTTTATTGCCTACTCTCGAACCAGACAGCAGTGACTTGTCCATCGGGGATGTGTCCAGATACGAGTTCATACAAGGTGCCCAACAAACCCTGGAAACAACCGAAATGTCCTGTGGGGGATAAGTCCGGTCAGGGATGTGTCCAGTCAGGATAATGTCCAGTAGGGGATGTGTCCGGTTGGGGATGTGTCTGGTCGGGAATGTGTCTGGTCAGGGATACATCTGCTCAGGGAAGTGTCAGTCGGGGATGTGTCATTCGGGGATGTATCCATCTGGACCATCCGGCTGGATGTAACCCCATGCACTCCCCTTTGCAGGGGCTAGAGCAATGCCCATGTATATGGGACTTCCAGTAAAACATTTAACATTGACTATAAATAACATTAACTTACATCAAAGTATGTGTCATATTCATGATATGGATCATTGTGTTCATCCAGTCTTTTCATTAATGCTCTAGAGGGAACAAATTTAAAAATTTTTAACAACACTCAGTCACCAACAGTCCAATTGCCTTTGATCAATAGTTCTCCAAGAGCATAACATAAACAAAAAATTACACAAGTGTATAGTTTTGACTTTTACAGTTCAATTAAAACATTGCCACATAAATAGTGGCATACCCATCCTGCTGCATACTATACATGATTCTCAGATAACTTAAATATTTTTTTCAAAATGTGATTACCACGGTGCCATCAAAGGCATCCACCATATTCCATGCTGAAAGGATCCTACCATAGAAATGAAAAGGGATTAGAACTAGCAGCCTTTTGATTCACACTGAAATCAACAGCCCCTTTACACACAAGTAAAAGTGGCAGACAAATGTGGGCCCTTGTTGTCTTCAGGGAGATGAAGATAGTGAACATAGTTTTAACAGAGGTAATAACATGGATGAACTCTTGATAATTGATGAAAAACGTTGAAATCAAGTTGAAGGAGTAAATATTGTTCTTGTAAAGTGGGGAGATACTGCTCAATTTATCAATCATGATATTGTTGTGACTTGAATTACATCAATATGTTATTCACAACATGAGAAATGT
Source organism: Carybdea cf. marsupialis auct. non (Linnaeus, 1758) (assembly GCA_010016065.2). Taxonomy (NCBI): domain Eukaryota; kingdom Metazoa; phylum Cnidaria; class Cubozoa; order Carybdeida; family Carybdeidae; genus Carybdea; species Carybdea cf. marsupialis auct. non (Linnaeus, 1758). The sequence goes on from JAAAKL020007658.1 coordinate 13,873, forward strand.
TAAAATGTGTTTAAGATAACTGGATTGTTGGCTGAAAACTGTTCAAATATAGAAATATCTGAATGGGTATTTTATTTGCTTCCAAATCCCTTGGATCTTGATATAATTGTATGGTTCACAATGATGATGTATAGTAGGTTAATAAGACTATTGATTTGTAAATAGAATCTCTTTTGTTAGTTTGTGACAGATAAATGCTTTATTTGTTTTGATGACTCGTTCATTAAAGATCCTCAAAAATCGACCACCATTTGTTTATGTACAACTTAACTATTCATTTGATCAGGAACGTAATGTTATCATCCATGTAATCCAAGCAAATCAACTTTTGTCTACCTGAAAACATCACTGAACACCTGTTGAAATTCCTTTGATGTCACAGAAATCCACAAACAAATCTTCTCTCATATAATTTTATCTGTAGATCTAACAATTTGAAAACAACAATGTGGGGGCCTTATTAGACCATTGCACTCTTACATGAAAGAAGCACCTTTGGTTGTTCAAAATTCATGATGTCCAACAGGCACTTTTTGCCAAAGGGCATCTGTGTAGTCAAGATAGGAAAACATTTTCAAAAATTTAAACCCAATGTAATGAGAAATGTATTCCAATGTGCCTAGACGTCGGTCAGTTGAAGCTAAAAGCAAGTTGGAAACTTTTAAATCACTTACTTGACTATGCTGTTCCTTGAAGATTGACAAGTTTACAGTGCAATTTGCTGTTGCCAGGGCTTGGATTTTGTTTTTCATTAAAAGGAATGAAATTGCATACTTGAAATGAATGGTGTTAGGGTTATTATTCCACCCTAAAGAACCACAGATTTTAAAGAAAAATATTTCTGTAGGATTCTGTGAGAAGCTATATGTTAAAATTTATTCATAAGTTGAGGCTTCCCGCATAAATAGTAATGTACACACTTCTAGTACTGACATACTGCAGAACCCAACATGAATGTTTTTCTTGGTCCTTGATGAATACCAAAGCCAGAGAATAGGTACATGAATATATGAATTTTTGATCCCCTCTTGTAAGTAGATTTCAATGCCATTAATGTTGCTGTTGTCATTTGCATTTTTTGCAGAACATTCCAAATCTACTTTTTGTGTATATCAAACATGTTGTTCGTCAGATGCACAAATTCTGTTGTTGCCTTGATGTCCTTTAAACCCTCAACATTGTTATTTCTGTGAAATGTGATAGCTACAGCAACTGATTGGCTGAGTGTCTGAGCAGCTGCACTGACCTTCATTTGTGATTTTGGCACTTTGTCCTAAGTTTGTTTCCAAAATGTAAAATACCTTTTTGTTAAACTTGGTGTAGAGCCAAGATCTGCTCTCACGAAATCTTGTTGCATGAAGGTGACCACTACACTTTTATATCTGCAAAGGCATTCATGGCCCCTTTCAGCATGTGGAAGACATCTAAAATAATGGACATCTTATGTTCTGCTCTTGAAGTATATGGGAAATAACACTTCAGGTTTTGGAGGTCAACATAGAAAGTTGTCCAGAAAAATTGTTGTCATGTCTGGTGTCATCATCTTTGGATTAAGAAAGGTTTTTAATGGTTACCCCTCTTCTTCTGCATTTTCTTAGAAGCTGTCTTAAAATTGTAATTTCCCTCTTCACTTGTTTTAGAAGTTTCTCAGCCTTCTTTGTTGGAGACACTACGTACTTGTGGTCCAGCCTATTTGTGTTACTTTGCAAACTAGTTTGGTAACAGTACAAGAGCTTTTTTATCTGTAATACTAGGGCACTTTCTTTTTGATCTCTCTTTCGCCTTGCTTTGTTTTAAGTGAATTAGGAAGTGGAAAATTGTTGGGGAAGCTCCTGGTTTTAAGTATTTCCTTTTTAATGCCTTAGTATATGGTAAAGAGGGTGAATAGATAATATCATCTTCTGTTACGTGCCTCTTGCATATTCTTGAGCTTGGTAACATATCTCTCTTCTCAGATTTCTCACCAAGATCTGCATTATGATTTCATCCTGACACAAGAATCTGTTTGAAAGGCAGCTAAAAATCTTCCATTTTAAATGATTTGGTAAAATAGTGAATATTTTTGCACTTCCAGTTCTAAATTTCAATACAACTAAGTGCCTAAAAGATGAGAAATCAATGATGAGAGGAAGCACTGTAAACTGTGTCCAACTTCTCCTTTTGGCAAAGGTCCCACATAGAATTCATTGGCCCTACCTCTTAACTCTTTGTGCTTGACGTATATATCTTCTAACATGATAAATTCTATTGATAATCTTCAGGTTGTTCTGAAATGAAGGGAATACTATATATCAGAATGATATGATTTAAACATTAATGGCACAAAATACATAAAATGCTTAACTAAAGTTACCTTTATCTGTGAAAGCAAGGCTGATGCTGTAACATAGTTCATGGTGTCAAGTGAAGAGGAAACAACTGATGGGGGGCAAGTAGATCAGAAGTACCAAGCAGAAAATTAACAGGGACACTGAGGGAAACAAAGTGATAGCAGTATAGGCCAAAAAGAAGAAACCTGGACTGCTGGAGGGAAATGCCTTTGACAGAGAATGTTGGAGAAGTCAAAACATCAAACCACAAAACTGTGAGAGGATGATCAAAGGAGAAAGTAAGTAAGCAGTAGAAAGAGAAAGCAATATGTGCTCATACAATCTCATGTAAAGTGTCAGTATCGCCTGTACAATTGAATGTTGTCACTGAATTCCTCACCAACTTTCTTGATGCTATTGGGATACATTTTAAACACTGTCTTTTACTCGATTGAATCCATATGTCCTTCCCCTTTCTTCA
>JAAAKL020007659.1:0-16660 GCA_010016065.2 Carybdea cf. marsupialis auct. non (Linnaeus, 1758)
AATGTTCTGGAAAACTAAAGAATTTTCTAGAAGAATCCAGATTAAATAGTGCTGTTGCCTAGACAAGTCAAATTAAGACAGTCCAATGTCAGTAAGGATTACATTTACCAGAAGTACCTAAGTAACTGATACACAAAATCCTTCACAAAGTTCATAACATGTTCAGACACAATTTGACAACTATGCTACTACTGAGCAGTCATAGCTACAATCCTGAACAAATGTTGAGTTTTTGCTAAATTTTGATGAAAATTGGACCAAATCACGCAAGACATTTGCCACATGAAAGGGATGTCCATTCCTGGTGTTATCTGTTTTCTGGACCTCTCCGCTTACAAGCAGGGAAGTCTGACATGCAAGTCTCCATAATACTCGTTTTCAAGCTTAACAATATTTTAAAACGGAGATTTGGTAAACTTGTATATTTCATAGTAGAATTTCAAAATTATAGCAACAGTTCTACAGTGATTTTGAGCCTCGTTTTGTATTAGTTGCTAGAGCGTCGGTTTTGGTGTAATGGGGTCAGAAAATGAAATTCGGTCGCGAAAAATGATTGCCTTTCATTTTGATACAGATAACAACCAACCCACAGAAGAGATACTGCTTTGAGATAGAGAATATTTGATAAAGTCCTTAAGTAGAATAGTCTTTTATAAGTTATTCTCATCATGACACTTGTAGGGTAAACAGTGCTCTTGATGTTTTTTTTGTTGCCAATGTATCACGTAACTATGGATAGAGTAATCCCATATTTTTGACTTGAGACAACATGTTTGTTTCATCTGCGCTTGTTTTAACAAAACACCGACCAAGATACTTACAAACCCTCAAAAACGTTCTGCTGACCACAACTGCACTAGGCAACAGCATTTAGAAATCTGTCATCAAGTGCGCATGCGCTCATCGTATATGTTTACTACACGAACAACGTTCGAAGACAGCTACATCTACATTAACCTGGTCGTTAGTATGCTTAAATCGAGATGAACTTTTTATGTGAAATTATTTGACACAGAATGCTTTTTCCTCCTTGACATAAAGAAAAACTGATCTAATTTTTTAAGAGATCAAACTACAAAGTTCTAGGGTGATGAAAGTTTTAATTCCCATAACTTCCACGTCTGTGACTATAGAGACCTTAATGTTTTCATCAGCCTCAACCTTATCAGTTGTGTCTTGTCTCATGGATGAAGATAGTCAGACAACTTTCCGACGCTTCCACATTACTGCATCGCTTTTAGTTCTACTGTTTTACACTTCAAGATCTGAAAGTGGACTTTGCCCTATGTAAGTTCTGTTCGAGTTACCTATAGATTTTTTATAATTTTCACGTTTTCTGTTGTGAGTCGAGTCCACTTTCATGGGACTTGTTATTGGAGCATAGAGCACTTTAAGACCTGATGCCCTTCCTGACTTCACAGCTGGATCCTCCTAGATACGAATCCTGGCCCTCTTAACCGTCTTGATCAGAAGGCCAGGATTTTATCTCCTAGGCCACGGTGGCTCTTGGTAACTGCCGTTCCAAAAGCAGCACTATTCATTGGGTGGGTTGAATTTGGGGGGAGGAGGAAGAACAGTAGGTCTTTTCCATCACTTGTTAGAGTGTTAGGGATACCAACGTAGACAGAGGAGGCCCAGAAAGAGTCATGCGAGACTAGATTTTTTAGCGCGAGTGTTGGAACTCCAAATATCTCGACTGTGGTCAAAAGATGATGATGACGATGATGATGTTAGGCCTGTATCCCTAGAAATTTTTAATATCTTGTTGCTGACAAAGAATGTAACAAAGATAATGACAACAATATAACGATGACTAAAGAGTTGGTCAAAACTCAAATCTAGCAGTCTGACCTCTGATTGGCTACTTTCAAAACACGATTTTCATTTCTACTCAGAGGAGTGTGAGACAAAAAAAGCTTTTCAGTACTTAAATATTTTTGCTATCTCTTGTAGTTTTAATTCTTTAAATTCATTGAAATTTTTGTGAAACGCGTTGGCAACCGGGAGAAAAAGGAGTATACATTTTGCAAACCGCACTTAATCAAAATGGCTCACGGAGATGGTTCTTATAGTCAAATACAAGGTTGTCCTTGCTAACTGTCAATACTTAGAGGTAAAAACTCTGGGCAACTCTGTCGCGACATACAAAATTGAATACGACAAGATAATTTCAAGGATCTTATTGTAAGACTGCTGGAAAACGATCTGGACATTAATGTCATCGCTAAGAAATAGTAAATCTGTTTCCAACCAATAATTCTAGCTTCAGCTGGTTTTAAAATTATAGTCAATCTTTCCTATCTGATCCATTTTTACAAGAAAACCTCTCCCGTCCAGATGGGAGAAAAGCCTAAACTTCACCATTGAAAATATAGGACATGACAGATGCAAGCAATTACTGTCTCATTTCAAGACTTCCAGTAATATCGAAAGTCGTTGGACGTCAATTTCATATCACAATAAAAAATTCTTAAATTATCAATAATGTATATTGCAAAAATCAGTATGGATTTTAGAAAGAAATAGAGTACAGAAACAGCGCTAGCTTATATGATTGCTACACTGTTGTTAGGTTGGATGTTAGATTTGTTCGAGTGAATTGGTTGGAGGACATGATGATCAAAGGCCTAGTTGTGGTAGACTTTTAGAATGCAATTGTCTTGATTGCCAAAGATTCTTATAAAGTTGTATGTTTACAAATAAGGCTGCAAGGCTCTTCATTGGTCTATGTCTTACTCGTTAAATACACAACAAGTTAGGTTTTGAGTAGTTAGAATTCGTCTGCACTTAATAGCACTACCTGGTGTACGTCCATGATTCATTCTAGGGCCTCGATTGTTTATTCTAATCACACACAACTTCCCGCTAACTCCCACATGAAGATACTCGTCGACCACACAATTATTTTTGCTTCATCAGACATAAGCAATGACAATGTAGCAACCTCTAGTTAGATTGTGATATTTTGACATTCCGAGGTTTGTGATGGGGCTAGCAAGTGACAGCTATAACACTGCTATCTGCAATTGATGACGTCACAACACGACAACGTCACAACACAGGCAGAACTTGACAAGCATCAGAACACCAATCTTAACCCATTCTTTGAATACTTTTGACTGTCAAAACTCTAGTAGGAAGCATTTTTCCGAATAGAAAGAAAATAGACGTAGAGGTGAGTGTATAGCGCTACTAAGTTCCCGTGAATCAATATTATTTGTCTCAACAAATAAGGTTCATGCTTCTGTCAGTAAACATTTTGTGTTTGAATCCCCGTACGAGCAATTGATGACGACATCATTTTCCAAATTTTCTGAAAAGATTGTTTAAGAAATGTTCCTTGGAGAAATCACAGTGGAATTTGTATTCGAGGTTTTACGATATCATTGTATCATTTCTTTTCTTGTCGATTTTAATATATTGAACAAATGTTTTATTTTTGAATGTTTAAATAGCGTAATATCCTGTCGAATGGCTAATTACCAGAGAAAACGTGAATGCACAAGATCACTTAAAGATTACTAAAAGATTACTAAAAGGCTACTAAAAGGTTACTAAAAGTAAAGTAAATGATGCTATCATCGGGATTTTAACTTGATGGTGACAAAATCTTACTTTTTGACATAAATTTTCAAACTTATAATTTTTTAATTTCTCTTTGCATTTCTATAATTTTGCTTTAATGGCTGTATGCGGATTTGAGGGAGGGAGAGGGTGAGGTCGACAGGGCAACATATATTCTAAAAATGATGTGATGAAGTGGAAAACCAAAAAATAACCCACTGGACAGACAGCACAGTGCCTCAAGACCTCTTTTAACATGATCATGTTTGAACAGCTTTGCAATCCATGACGTCATAAGGCCTAGAAAAACTTTTCCAGTCCGCGACCAGACACTTTTCAAAATCGCCAATTTGTAAATATCAAATCCCCCAAATTTGTTGAAATTCAAAGGATACCTTTTTGGATGACAGAGTAAATAACTGTTAGAAAGTAGCCTAAGCAGGCAGACTCGGCAGAAGTATTTCAACTTTAGGGTGGGTTTGGGGGAGAAAGAATTTCCATACTTTCCATGGGATGACGCCATAGGTCTTCAACAATAAACTACTTAAAATTAGAACTAGAACTAGAACTAGAACTAGAGCTAGAGCTAGAGCGATCTCTCATTGTACCTCCTGATGAGCAGAGAGGTATTAGCCCTGTTTGAGGGCAGGACGGCAAAAATTTGGTCTATAGACTCTTTAACATGCTCTCCTCCACGGATATCTTTAGTAAAAGGCGAAAGATTTGTTCGCTGCTGAAGGAAAGCCAGAGAAACTGCTTGATTCTTTAAAGATGTCTTAAAGAAGCAATTTCCTTTTAGCACGACGCTTCAACATCATCGATATGTCATTGTCAAGCGAGGTGGAAAACAGCTGCTTTATACTCAAACTAACTTAACAATGGTCTTAAATAACAACAACAATACACGGATTCTCACAGAATTACGCAAATAACTTCGCTATAACCGAATCTGCTTGAATGTTCGGTGTAGGCATCCTCTCTTTCATGTACAACATCTCGTAAATGGGGCAGTCAAACTTGGACCTACATTTCCTTAAGACTTTCCTCAAATTTCTTTGGGAGATGCTGTTAAGATGCCGCGCTGATCATGTCGATGCTTGCTAGTATAGTTCAGTATTTATGTTCCTCAATCCTCTTGTGCAAATGTCGAGATGTATCGCCAACGTCATTTGCATCACACAAATCACATTTAAAATCAAGTTGTTGGCTATTTAGAGGGGGCTTTTCCTACTTGAATCTCAAAGAATTAACCAGTGGCTGACAAATAATTAATGTTTGTAAATCAGTGTTCGGTATCTTGTTCAGCGGATTCACTTGACGTCTGACGACATCAGCAGCTTTCTGACTAACAAACGGAATGGAAAAAGCCTGGCAATGTTTTGTATCTTCTCAAAAGGAATTGAAAATCTCTTTTGAAAACTGCAATTATTCTTTCAATAAAAACTTTTGGATATTATTACATTCCTCGTTGTAGATGTGACTTGCTGACGAAAAGATGCCTGCCCTTTTCATTTCATTTATAAAGATGAATATTTTGAGTCCAAACTTTATATTTGCTGCTATTATCAATCTCACTATCTTAACAAAATGTCTTCTCGTTAAGGTCACGTTTTCAGGGCAAGGGTCAAGATTTTGACTGTTTTAACTCCCAGCAATTCGACAACAGAACTAAAGTTAATAAATTATAGTTGAAATCCTTAAAGAACAAATTTTGAGGTCGAAGGAATTGTACTTATGATTATCTAAATAAGAAATAGTTATAAGCAAGATTATTAAAAAAAAGCAATCGTCATAACGATCCCGTTCTGGTACGTAGCTATAGGGAGGGGGGCAGGGACAACAGTTCCTGATCATCTGCCCAATCTCATACTTCTGTCTTCTGTTAAGATTAAAATCAAGGAACTTTAACACTCTCGCCCCACCCTCTCCCCTCCCCGTAAGGAAAGTTCTCACTTTACTAGACTGCGACCTCACATTTAAGAATCTCAGCCACGTTCCTGATTCTGTTTAGAGGAATATGAGGTCGACTATTTCTAACTCTGCCAATCACTAGAAGCCTTGTAATTCTATTTTCAAGGAGATAGCAATTTGAAACATACACTCTTGTTTGATGTAAAGCTTTTTCTTGAAACAAGAGATCGGTGTGTAACTTGAGCGACAGGAATTTTAGGGGTCATAACTGCTTACATTGAACCTCTCTAAGAAGAATGTATTATCCCTGTGGCAGCAACAAATCTGCTGACCACTGCTTACAGAATTCTATTCCTATATGAAATGCAGCCTTCCGTTCGGTCATTACGGATTCACAGTTCGTTCCTCACAACTCTGATGAATCAGTCACATACATACTCAAAAATGTCCTGCATTTAAAGTATGTGCGTAACAATAGCTGAGTGACTGACAAGGACGCTGTCTTGCTGAGATGAAACCACAAGAATTATAAACGATAACAGGGCAGAACAGAGTGTTTGTTTGAAATAATATGAAGGTTTCTTCCATTTAAGTCCATAAGAATAACATACTTAGCAAAATAATACAAATCGATGCCCCTGTACGCTATCATTTACATGCTTATATACACAAGAGGGTTTTTAAAACAAAATCGATAGAAATAGGCCTACTCTGTGGAACATGGTTTGCCTGCCTTACAAAGACTCGCAGCTGTCCCCTTCCCATTTCTATTTTGACCCTATTCTTGATAAAGTGGAATCTGTAGGTGATTTAAACAAACTTATAATACACATGACAATTTTGTTCGATTTCTTCAAGAATAATGGTGACCCGTTTTCAAGACATGCCTTACGAAGAACTTGATGCTCAAGCTTTGGAGTGTGAGTTTGCACTCCAGATTTGCCATCGTTACAATCAATATCGTAGAGATTTGCTAACGTGAAACAAGGACAAACTATTCTATTCCCTTATTACACCTTGATCTTTCGTACCTAAAATAATCCGCTCTGTACACATGTATTCCAAGGAAATGCGATACCTTACTCAGTAAAATCTACTTCTCGAGAAAAATTGTTTTCAGCAAACAAACATCATATCAAATGACTGATTAGTGAAAGTGCAAATAAATACAATGTTTTAAAAACCATTTATGAAAGGGTTGAACGTACACCCAGTCATAAAGGTAACTATGCCATCCAATCTGTACGTCATGAAGTCGCAGCAAACTTTAACATCTTGTGTTTATTAACAGATTATGAGGGTAAATGTAATGACACGAGAGAACTAGAAAACAACAAAGACGACCATTTGGATATTTTACGATAATTGATGTTAAGACGCCTTTGACAACTTTAGGATATCTATGAGCATTCTCCTAACTATTAATTAAATATTATAGAATATTTTTCTTCACGTTGATTTTTCTTCTCTGTGCACATATCTGTCATGTATTCTAAAAGGAACTCTCAGTAGTGCCCTTGTATTAGTAATACAGTTTGGTAAGGAATTCTCAGATTCATAGAATAAGCAAAATTTCTTTGAAGCAGCTGTCGAATATTCATTTCTGAAATCCTCCACTGTAAAAAACATGTCTTTCACTTATAGACTAATAACCTTGGGTTAAAACTTGCCATACCCCATTTTCATACTTTACACTCACCTCTTTGTCGCATATTTCAAAAGAAAACCTTAACCGCATAATATTTAAGGGAACTTATATAATGAGATAGTAGTAAACAGAGGACTTTGATCAAGTTAAGGTCGGATTTCAGTTTGCAGTTGGTCAGCAGATTCTACACAGTATCCAAATTACAACAAAAATTTCTCGAGCTTAATTTTGGATCGATATGTTTCAGTAAGCATGCAATTAACGATAGTTGTATCTTGGATTTATTTCGATATATATATATATAGGCCTATGTAATGTAGCGGTAGACTTCGTCCATAAGGAGCCGAGGATATATAAGTATACCCTTTGTGTTCTTTGTTTGCAGCATACTCACTTTTACCTGCTGCATTTTTACTTTTCTTTTTGTAGCTTGCCTTCTGAATCGATGAATGTTTTCTTATAAAATGGAGATTGTTACATAACTTTCGTCTAAGGTTTTGATCGTATTTTATAGTTATCTACGTGTTAACATAACAAAGACAAAATTGAATTATAACAGAAAATGTCTCCTTTCTTGGTTCTACACTGCGTAGAAGTACTTAGGTTTGTTTATTAATTCAACATCTACTTTGATATGTATCTATGTAGACACTTTCAATCATATATTTTCTTTCATATATACATACCTATGTCTATTCATGCCTCTCTATATATATCTATGACTATATATCTATGTCTATGTATCTATGTCTATATATCTATGTCTATATATCTATGTCTGTATATCTATGTCAATAATCTATGGCTATGTGTCTATGTTTGTATATCTATATCTATATATCTATGTCCATATATCTATGTCTATGTATCTATGTCTATATATCTATGTCTATATATCTATGCCTATATATCTATGACTATATATCTGTCTATATATCTATGTCTATATATCTATGTCTATATATTCATGTATACTTACCTATATCTATTCATATCCATCTAAACGAAAACTGCTTTGAAAGCAAACGTCCTTTCAAGAACGTGTTTTGTCAATATATATGTAGAGTTAATATACATACAAGTACTGTTGAGACCGTTGCTGGAGTGCTCGATACAACACGTTACGGCCTAGTACTAGCAAGCAGTGACAAAACAACGATAAAACGACCAACGATATCTGATGCTGCTATAGGTGAAGTATTGGTGAACACCTTAAAACGTTGGATGTACGAAGGCGAAAACGTGACGGATGCATAAGCAAAAAGTATGCAATTAAAACGTCTTACATTGACAAATAAAATGCCGGTATACAAATAGCAGAATTATTGCAAAAATTCCTTGAAGTGTGATGAAAATCGCAGGGAGGACGAGAAAATACGTTAATTTACTCTTTATACTTACCAATGCTTTTTGGTAAACGGTATATATATATATATATACATATATATATAAATATCAATATATAAATATATATATATCAATATATATATATCAGTATTTTGTTTGTAATTTTGTTCGTGTAATATAAATATTTGTGATGCAGAGTAACTTGTTGGTATTTGCCTGAAGATCGTAATAACGTCAAGCCAAGAGTAGCAAATCACAAGTTAGTTCTTTTAGCGATTCTTCTTTCCTATACTGCCCTGCATTTATGCATTGAGCACTCTAGCAGACGGATAATCAACTGGATTAACGTTATCAGTATATGTATAAATATATATCAACATGTATATAACAATATAAATATACACATGTAGATGTATATATACATATCGCATTCGATACCAGAGTGCAAACACAAAATTGTAAGAATTGTATGTTATATATGTCTGTATATATTAAGTAGGAGAAAGACAGGCAATAGAGTTGGTTGAGAGGCTAGTAGCTTGTCTTAATTCACACGTATCAATTGCGGAGCATGATAAAAACTGTGGGATAAATATCTCACTAAACGTACTTAAATTGTTATATTTTTTGGTCAAATCCAGAGTTCTTTCTCAGATCATCTGATACTCCCCTAAACCTGTGGATAATCCTGATGAGACCAGCGCTCTTGCTTAGAAAATCATATCGCTCTCTCCTGACAATCGTTATTGAAAAACTGGCATTAGTGAAGTGAAACTGATGTGAAAATGTACTCATTTCATTTGATAAGATAGCATAATTGTTCCGACTCTATTACACGCCCTTCTTTAATAGTTGCTGTTCAAATTTTATCAATGTTTCAAGTTACAAGAACGCCACTGAGAAATGTTGCCTATTCATACGTCTAGACCCATAGTAATAACAACTTTATTTATCACAAGTAGACAAAATTTATCAGGTTCACAAACATTAAGACAAACAAAAGCTAACTCATAGTGAATTAAGCCAACATAGTCCTATTGATATAAAAAAAATCAATGATAGCATTCGCTATATTAACAAAACAGACAAGAATAATTGTCTGCCCAATTGTTACATGATGATACAAACGATGCAGCTCATTGGCGAGTCTTGTACAGTCACAGTGTTGGGATACAGAGGGTTAAGGGGGGCAGTATCTATCCTCTTCGATCGAGCTGGAAGTGCATCATTTTGGGCTAATTCTATTCCAATGTCCGTTAAATAGGTCTTCTCTAGGCACAACTATTAATCGCAGCTATTTTGTTACATCACTCTCCAAAAGAGACCTGCAGTGCTACCAGATGGAACTCGCCTAAGAAAAGTCACACGTAACGCTCCTACAACTACCAGTCTTCAATCTATATTATTTTTTTAAGAATTTAACTGGCGAACTTTGGGTTTGAGAAGGAGCAGATGAGGAAATGGTGACACCAAATACCGAGAAGAGGTGAGCCCATGGATGACCCAACTGAGACCTTACCAGGTTATACAACGGCATACATGAGTACACGAGTTGCCTCCATGTGACTGCAATGTGAACCCATTAGAACTGATTATATTGTGCATAGATGGGAGATGATGGACCCCTCTCTGTGCCAATTCTGTTGACTCTAGACATTTAATAATTGGCTGTCTGGTTTCAAGACTGAATGAAGACAGCTATGAACTTGAATGACGACTTCGTCTTTTATGGAAGAAGGTTTAATTGCCACAAGATGCTATTACGTCTCTCTAAAGATAGCAGAAACAAGTAAAAAATGTGCACTTGCCAGGCAGGCGTGGGGGTGGTAATTATTTAAGGGACAATAGCTACTTTTTTTTCCACCTCAGACCCTTTGCTATGATATTATTATGTTAGCAATGATTTACAATAGAAACACGGGCATTTCGTATCAGGAAACAAGTAGTCGTTATATATACGACGTCTAATGACAATTATAAGTCATCAACCGCGCAGATTTTCATTGCTTCCACGTTACTCTAGTTAGCCTCGGCATTAAGTACCCCCTTGCATCAATGCCTCTTTCGCTACTTCTAGTTCATTTGAACTATGAACTTCCAGTCGTCCTTAACGTCCTAATGGGTACACTAACCGTAACGGATGTTTGGTCCTCCTTATCATAAACATTTTGAATAGTCGATCTCCTCATCTGATCAATTACCGAAAAACACCTTTGTCGCACAGGCGTCCATTTTTCTCTTCTTCTATGATACAATGAACCTCTCCAATTAAAGAGAGTAGACCTTATCTGTTATTGATTCATTGCTTTTCCATGAAACCTGCATTGCATTTGTTTTTGCGCTTTTGACAAACCGAGAGTAACAAGATGCATTGGAGATACATCATCTGTAGAACGCTGTGCTTAGACAACCACCTATAGTTGACTAAGGATCCAATTGCGAACCCTAAGATATTTCCACTTACTCAGACAAGGACATCAGATATTTTGGTGATACATACAAATCATACTAATATCCCTGCATCTTAAGAAGCGACAGATGTCGGTGATAACTAAATATAGATGTCCGTCAGTCCCACTTCGCCACCAACTGAAGAACAATAGGCAATCTCTAAAAATTATAATGATCCTTCTAATTCTCCTTTAATGTTGATCATTTCTTAAAACGTTTCAAATAATAATTGAAACCTGATATCTACTAGATAATATTTATGACGATTGCCGTAGCGGTTATGCATGAGCAATGAGTAATATTTTGATAGCTGCAAGGAAATATATAGTCGGACAAGAAGTAGAATTGGTTTCTACTTTTCATCTGACGCTTCTCTTAGCAGCCTCTCTTTAGCTTCCTCCTCTTCAAATCTGGAAACTTTAACAAAGCGATTAACAGAATCGCGATATCTTCTGATTGACGAAGCATTTTAAATTTAATTTTAGCAGGTAAATGAACACTTAATAATGATGATAAACTCTGTTTAGATTGTACATACTTAGGCAGAGAGCTTACTGAAATACCTGACGTAATAGTTAGCTGTGCACTGTGTGTCTGAAGATGGGTATGTCAGCAAACCCTTCTCTGCAAAAGGTATTGACGATAGAAAGTATATGACCGCCATCAAAAGAATCTAACCAACATCTATTAAGTTTAACATAGAAGCAGTTGGCAAAGGAGCTACCAAAACATTTGAAGTTTCAATTATTAAAAATTTTCCTTGAATCACTTGTTCCAAGTAAACAAAGATTTTTCTTCTATCTACCATCTACCTTAAAATATAAATATAAATCCCATATCAAGCTTAAGCGCACTGTGTACCAAATTCGTGTAATCTTTTCGTGCCAACAGTTCCAAGAGGTTTGACTCAAATAATCATCTCACATCCTGTTCAATTTCACAAGCATTTTTGACTTCAACAGTACAGGAGCTTCTAAAATCATTGTAATAGGATTAACTTAAAATTTTCACTACATGCTGAAGCATGCTATGATTCTATTGTTTGCTTTCTTCCCTGCAGTTCAATACTTACAGAAAGGCGACTTTCATGATGATCTCTTCATAGCTCCTCATGCGGAGATCAAAAAAGAGCTTTTTGCTAGTGGCGTTTTGAAAGTGGTTTCGACTTTCTGTCTGCAATCATGGACTTTGTTAGGCAATATTCTTATTTAGTTTGTATCATTTCTCGTGCAAAACGATTCTTAAACTTGTGTGTCAATTGATGCAACACCAAATTCAAATATAACAAAAAGAAATTCCTTTGATGTTAGTTGGTGAAATTGTCATTTTGACAAAATTTTCACCAAAAAGAGAAGCTATTCCAAAGGAAGTTAAGAAACCTTAGAACTATAAAATGAAAAGCACGAGAGAAAATTACAGTAATACCGTCTGTGCCTTGTGCACCGAAAGAATTTTGGCTAGTTATTCTAAGATAAGTGTTGTAATTCTTTGCCATAGGAAAGCTTCACTTGAACGATTAAGAGACAAATAATCGACTTTTGACCACTGATCTCTAAAAAGGACTGGATCTTCCTTACAATTGTTTTCAACAGCGTAAAAGTGTGCTCACGAATACTATTTGCCATAAGTTAAAATAGCGCGGGAAGGTCTGCCATGTTACGTAACATCGTTTATAAGCTTTGTGTGATGTGGACTAAAATGGGGTTCAACAACAGACCTCAATTTGAGACGGAAGATGCTCCATTCAATGTGTTTTAGAAATCAGTGCTTTTAACTTAGATTTTGCATATGTTCTGGGAAAACGTCTGTATAGGGCCTAAGCACGGTGATCAATGGTCAATGACACTGCAGGCGACAAAATGCAAGCACTAGCAAGTCACGACATCACAATATTTACTGTGTATGTATTGAAAATCATGGAAAGCGACATAAAGGTTAATAGTTTTTACAATTCCCTCATCACAAGAAGCACGGCAACATGACTTCCCACCACGACCTAGTGCCATATTTTTATGATAATGGCTATGGTTTGCTATTTTGTGTAAACAGTACACAGCAAGGAATATTTGAAACCTATACAGAACGCCTCGAGGGGGCTCAGAATACACCACTTCGTTAGTACGCACACGCATTGCGTTCTCCCCACCCCCCCCACCTCCCGGCCACTTTAAAGGCCACTTTGCGTCCCCTGTAGAGTAAGAGTTAGACGTTCTTATACAAACCCAGAAACGTACAGTATGTTACTTGTCTGTTGTTAGGACTTCCACCAATCTCGATGACCACTTCTTTCATGTGATCGCTTGAAAAGGTTGTCCTCCCAAGTGCCTTGTGAAGAGATTTCTCTTTCATAAATACATTTTTACCACGCGGACGTAGTCAAATTGTTAGTTTAGCTCCAGTTGTGCAAGTCCTTCACCCTCTCATTACCTCCTATTTTCTTGGTACAACCTGCAAATGCTATTAAGGCTGCTCCCTTACCAGAAATCAAATAACGTTGTCTTGTCCTTGTCATTAGGAAAGAGTTAAAGTTCCAATAGAACGCCCTAACACTTTGGATATTGCTAACCACAAGACAAACAGTTCTGGAAACAGCGCAAGTAAAAAGGATTATACATGCTTGACCCTCCTTTCTCTTTCTCACCTTAAACCTTGTTGGATACAATCAACAGTAATGACAAGGTTAAGCTATTATGAAATGGATACCAGATTGACATATGTTAGTTGATGCTGTTTGTATCAAAACAAAAAATGGCATTGCTGGCTTTTATAGAACCGTAACTGAACAAAACTGCCATTTGCAGACACAGAACTTGAACTGGGCAGATGCTTTTCGTGGGAGAAGATCCTACTTAAGATAAGAAGGATGTTGAGACGGCTGCCGGATGTAATTAAATAGCTTCTGTAAAGTGTTTTATGTTAGCTTTGCTAATCCATGGAGATCTTTTAAAGAATTCGAAATGACAAAATTCAGTACGCACTGTGAGTCGCAAATGTAAATAGGTCGATGTATAATAGAATTATTTTTATTCAAATAAAGATCAAAGTGGAACCTTATGCCTAATACAAATCTGTTCGCTTCAGGCAATTGTTGAAGGGTTGAAAGGTTTACCTCCCTCTAACTTAAGAGCTTAGGAAAGTTTTTTTCCCACCAGTTTTTCACTGTTATTCAGAACGCACGATAACAGAGAAGTAGACCTCTAGTCTAGATCAGCCATAGTAATACCATTCTAGTTCTGGATATACTGCAGATGTGAGGGCATAGATATGCGCATAAATGCGAGACAATGAGTGCAAAGACTAAGGATCTATTTTAAACCCTAGGGCTTTGATGATAATCCATTTTCAACTTCGTTATCGCAGTCACTGATTTGTTAGTTTGCAAAGGCAATGTGTCTACTCCTTTCTTTAGCTTTTCTAGTTATGTATTGCAGGTGCACACTAGGGATTATTATCAGGGTAGAGATTGGCTTCAGAATTTTCTGGCTTCAGAAGCAGGAGCCACTCCCAACTTTTATTGACCGCCCTCGGGTGGGGTTTGGGGGTCTGGTCTTTTATGTTATTTGTTACGTGGGAATCCACCACTGAGTAAGTAAACATTAAACTGTATATGTTTCTGCTTGAGGGGCAGATACACATTTGAAAAGATCCTTTAACAGATAGTTAGGACTGTTCTATACTGTAAGGGTGAAGGGCCGCCAAGTGTGGAAGCGCCAAAAATGCGCTCTGTAGTGCACAGATACAAAGGACAATTTCTCTTTTAGACTTATTTTGCAGCAACCGGCTTATCTCACACCTTACTTTTTCCTTTGCGGAATTTCATTCTTTATGAAATACAAAAATTTTCAACAAAGAAAAGGCAACCATACGCTCCTTTCGTCCCTGACTCCTGGATACGGCTGTGTTGTTTTATAGTTTGTCCTCAATTTTGATAGAACGATTTGGTTCGCGGTATTTATCTGAATCTTAGTTTAGGAAAGAGGCGCACAAACTTCGTAATATCTTTAAGAAATCATTCGCAACAAATCTTTGCCGAAGAGAAAAGCATGTTTGTCTATTTATTATCTAATAGAACCTTGACAAATTTGCTGGTTTATAATTGTACGTTTTAATCTTAGTTAGCTTGATAGATGTGGCTATCTGAGAAGGGTTAAAAATTATCTAATCACCAGCAAATGCAGTTAACCAGGTCTTGCAACACGTCTATTAGGAAATCGCCTCAGTGTGCACAGTTCTGCTAGAAGCAATAAACCAGAGAAGTTTTTCAACTTGGCATCCTCGGCCCGTCCTCGGCCCATCCTCGGCGGCACAATGGGGGGAAATAGAACTTTTCTCCACATCTTATTAACAAAATGTATTCGTAAAACAAGGTACGGGTATATATAACGCTTTATATTTTAAATATGAAGTAAGCAAGAAGCATTTATTTGCTTTCACTAAGTTGCTTATTTCCTATATTACTTGTCTTGAAAGTTTCAATTCGTTCGGGCCATATTTTCGGGGGGGAGGGGGCGCGAAAATGTAGTTGCGCCCAAATCGTGACACAAGCAACATATTAATCAATAAATATTCGGTATGCATGGCTTTTCTTATAAAGGTTAGCTTATCGGGCGGCCAACAAGAGGCCATAGAGTATGCAGATGTATCTCCTAAGTCAATGCCAGCAAGAGATTCTAGCGTTTCAGTTCAATTTTGAATTTCCGACGGTTATTTCAACTGAACTCGGTTATCTTTTCGTCTTTGTACACACAGGCGCTACGGTAGGCTATAGGTCCACTCAATAAATGTAAATACGACATGCTCCGCTTCCAGAGATTCGATTTGCTGGAAACATTTTCCTGGATATACCTTCTAAAAAGCATGTGAACGCTTGCACAAAATGAAGAAGGCGAAAGCCAATTGTCGAAAAGCTACCCTGAACTTATGATATTACAGTTCCTCAATAGTGTGACAATGTATGCCAGCATTTGTACCATTTAAGAGGTAATTTTTATGATTTTCAGCAAGGCTATGTAAATTATTTTCATTCAGCTTGTCGCCCTGGCTTCGATTTCTATTCATCAAGACCCCATTTGCAAACGTAATCGCAGCATACAGCAAATTTGAAATAGTAATTTATAATTTTACTAACAAACCCTGCTTGTTTTGTAGCTTCAGTCCGAAGAATCACTGTTTCTCTTAGTGTAAATTTAACGAGTCTGTAGTAAACCCTTTGGTCACTAATCATAAAGAGGCTGAACCTATATTGAAGGGTTGTTCTAGTCCGTGCCTTAATCATATACCAGAGAGTAGATAACGAAGAGATGAAATATCCTTTTTATATTATTCAAGATTTTGATCCCTTGACTGTACATAACACATGTTGTACATAAAATGATTAATTATAAGATTCCATGTGATTAGAGTTCTCTACGTGTTTTAAGATTCTCAAACTTCTATGACTCCATGATCGATCCTATGAATGCTACTGACTGGGACGAAAGAAAATATTCGCCACAAAGATCCAAGGTCGACCAGAGTCTATCAGAGTCGACTGAAAAAGTATACGTAAATGTGGTGTCCATGTAATATATACGTCACTAATGCCAGTCCTCTCCATGTATATAGGCGTTAATCAAGGAAGTGCAGAGAAGATTTGTACGAAGAGGAGTTATACATAACATGATAATTATAAGATTCCATGTGATTAGAGTTCTCTACGTGTTTTAAGATTCTCAAACTTCTATGACTCCATGATCGATC
>JAAAKL020007660.1:0-16660 GCA_010016065.2 Carybdea cf. marsupialis auct. non (Linnaeus, 1758)
CTTAAGGGCCACCATGATGTTGTGACCGGCGATGAAGTTGCTTATTGTAAGCAACAATTTTTGGAAATGATACAAAAGAAGGCTTCTTGTGCAAAACGTAAAAATATGGCCAGTTTGTTTAGTACTATACATAATAACCTAAGCCATTTCACAAGACTATGCACTTAAAAAATGTTTCCAGATGTGACCGTGCAGTCAAAATCAATGCGTCACACCCTTGGCAAAACGCGATACAACCCCCAACATCCGTACACCCTATATTCGGTTGGTGCTGCCCTTGTTCCACTCCACCTAATGCCCACTCATAATACAACTCTTATACCCTTGCTCTTATACTCAAATCATTCTTAATGACAAAAAATTGTCAAAGTTTTTGATGGATTAGAACACAGCTTGCAAGCCTCTTCTTAATAATGTACACATAGATGCTCTTACACTACTCTTTGTGATGCCAAAACAAAATTACAAATTCTTATGTGAAAACTTTTATGCTGTTGACAGTTACAGACATAGCGTGGCAGATGTAGGTGTATCCCAAAACGACACTTTCTCACTGACTGTATGCCATGCGATGATGACGTGAAACTGATTTGGCAATACCCTTTTGGTTAACAGCTGTTTATTTGGACAATTTCCCTTTAGCTGACATCAAAGGGTACTCCTATTTGATGCGAGGAGAAGCTGCTTTGTGTGACAACACTGTTAAATGTTGCAAACAAAACACAAATCCCAGCAGTTGGACTAATACTTGAGGAAAAACTGCCGCCACACTGCTGCTATCCGGAAAATTTCGCCAAATAGACTTACTACTGGCACGTTCAAACCAGACTGAAACGCGTGGAACAACGCCAAGAGATGGTATTTCTGGCACTTGCTTAACTCTGTGACATGAAAAAGGTTCAATCAAATACCACACCTGATTATGCCTATTATAACTTACCAAGAACCCTAATTAATATCAAAATAGTGCAATAGTTAAGTTGAGAAAACGGTAAGTCGGTCCCTAATTCTCACCACCACATGCAACCGACTTTTTTCGCGTTGTTGTCACCTTCATCAGTCTCATTACCATATATAAGTACTCAGGCAATATATACAAACATTAGAACTGGCTCTTGCTTAAGACAAGCTTCCGGAGTTCTCCTCCTTTGTTTAGAAACTGTACAGTCGAGTACCCTAAAATTTATAACTGTCAATAGTATTTTCCTCGCATTACAAGTTAAACTCTTTTTAATATAATTGATATAAGGTAATCTAATTATTTTTCAACGTAATTAGAATGAAAAATATTCGGTAGTGTTGTATTTCACTCTGCTCCAATTATATATAACCATAAAATTTTCACATAATAACACATCTTAGTATGATAGCTGAGAATGTACAGAATTTTTCTTATTTAAGAGAACTTTCAAATGACAAAAATTTTAATAGACAAAGGAAAGCTCCCACAAATTTTAATTGCTTAAATAACGCATCACTGGAGAGCCGCTACGTTAACTATTTCGATGTTCACCTTATTTGCAAGTTATCGAACCATTTAAAGGTACTCTAGTATCTTTCTCGTGGGTTAAGTTATTTTCCCTAAATTCGAAAATCACGAAAATTTTCCATTACATAGATATACTTTATGCCTTTTACTGAAAGTTAGGCGGAAATGTAATAGAAATATCTAAATATATCGACAGGCAGTGTATCAAGGGATAGTTTATGTATATACGTTAATGTCATTTACGACTGAGATGGTTTAGCCATGTTAAAGAATGGACCCAAAGTCATGGACTCGCAGAATACTATCTTTGGGAGTGGAAAGGAAATTCCGTGGCCCCACAAAAGCGATAGCTGGACAACATCAAGACGGATCTTGCTTCTTTGAATATCAAGGAAGAATTATCAGCTGATCGTGTTGCGTGGAGAAGATCAATAATAAAAAGGGCTCCAACCCCAGTTGCTGGGAAAAGAAAACGTTAAACCGTGCAGTAAGAAAGTAAGTATGTACACAGTCCTAGGCACAACCATGGACACAGATCGCTGTAAGAATGTGGGGAGCGGACAAAAGAATTAAAAGTGGACAATTTGGCATTTCAGAGCTTAAAAATGTGGGGACAAAGCAGCTGTTGTCCCCCATCCTGAAATGTGAGGGGGCGATTCCCCCCATAATTTAGGCCCATGGGCACAATCTACGTAAATCTGAAGACGAAGCTACCTCGTCCCCAATTACTGGCAGCGTGATATAGTGGCCACGTGGGTCATACATGATTGGGAACCCACTACGTGAAGCCTGGCTGTAAGCTCCAATAGCTTCAAGATCAAATTGGTCGTGTGCTAAGCTATAAAACTTGCAGTGAACTAATAAAAACAAAATAAATCACCTGACATAGAACCAAAAAAATTATCAGGGTCTCGTTGCTTCATTGAGCGCAACTATCAGGCATCATATATATTTTACAATTGCAATGAGCTACGAGATCCTTGAAGCACATGAAGAAGTTGGTTCCATGAGCATCTATAGCAGCAACTTTTTATACAATCGTTTGAACATAACTCCCGATGTAGCTTTGAACCTAGCTACCACGTAGTCTTGGAACAGGGTGCAATCACATCCATTCTTGTACTTCTTAAAACTCAAAACCGTTCTTTATACCACTATGGCAGCAATGTGTGCCAGCACAAAAATGGAATAATGAATACATGCTTTTCTATAAACACACTGGTACTATTTAAAATCTCTATTCTTGTGAGGTAGTGCTTCTTAGCGGCGAGCCTGATCTACTTTAGCGTAAAACTAATCAGGGTTTATACAAAATATGCCCCTATTCATCAGTTGAAAAGAGTACACGCTTAATATCACCTCTTATTAACAAATGGCTGAAGCGCTGCACCTCCTGCGGAAGGAGAGCTGACTCAATAAGTATACTTAACTTCTCTTGAGGTGGAAACCCTGATTCGCAGCTAACAAAATTTCCGACGCTTGCCTACTAAATACAAACCTACTACTAAGACGTATAGCGTAGGCTTACTATATATGGGGTGTATCCATAAATGTTTACTTCTAAATGAAGATTAAATTCTACTTCCCTTTTTCGAGTACAAAGTATGAAAGTTCTCTACCAACGGATAACATAAAACAAGATTAACTAGCATTTGAAAAGCTGTAGAACATGAGTTCGCGTATCACATGTGACGACTCGACTTTGAGACCCAATGTCATTCGGTTACTGGCTTGTCAAGTCAGTCAAGATGTTTCTTGCTCCGGGATACGGTTCCTGGATTCTGGCGCTCGTTTAGCCTTCGCCTATCTAAGAACTGATACGATGGTAACACGATAGTGGAAATCATAGGACATCAAAACCAGTATCGGAAATTAATCACTTGTCTGAGATTTTGGGATCTTGTGTCCCAAAGCTGGCATCAAGGACCTAAACTAGGTAGGGGCCAAGTAAGAAAAACGTCGGTGTGTTGAATTCGTGTTCACTGATGTAATGGTAGAAGTAATCTTTGCATAATAACTCATTCATCTAATACTGACCAAAAGTATTAATTTTAACGAACTTAATACCAACGTGGATAGAGTGTGTATATTTTTTACTCGTCTCCGACAGAGCAGTGTTTAGTGGTAGAATCTGCATCGAAACATGCTGCACACTGCGGGCTTAGTGATTTTGGGCTCCAATAGCGGGTGTTTGCACTTAACTAAACATCTTCCTCCATAATGTCTGTCTCGAACGAAAAACATTAGTTTTCAGCGATTTTGATGTAACTCAAATTCCAACGTCTGGCAACCAACCTTTTGCAGTTGCTTTATCCTGAAATAACACGCTTTTGTGCCAAACATTTCCAATATTTATATTCCGTTATGGCTACAGGCGACAAGATTTAAAGCAAACAGCTTCATTGACAAGTTGTTTAGTCTAAATCATATATTTACGTGTCGACTTTTAAGACTGGAGGCTCGTAAAATGCAAAAGAGTTAACTTAACAGAAAGACTCAAGAGAGGAACTCAAAGATGATTAAACTACGACTCTTAATTAACAGTCTCTTGGTCTTTAGTGCGATTCTCCCTCACAAGAAGAAGGCGTCTGCAAGGACCGGCAGGCCACACGATTGGATCGTCATTGCAGTTACTGTACTGGCCAAATGCTTTTTCCTGTTAGTGGCCGACAAATACAAACGATAAATTTATACAACCTTGTGTAGGGTTCGGGTTCGGGATGTGGAATAAACAACATTCCACCATTGATACAACATTATAACATTAACGGGATACTAACGGAAAAGCACCATGGTCAATTCAAAGCATCTATATTGGTCCATTTAAAATATGGTATTTTAATACGTTGACACTACTACAAGTTAGTTCGCCGCGTTGTCCTCCTCCTGCCTGCACCCAATCTTAACACAAATTCAGTAGCCTTCCCTAAAACTTTAACATTTAATATGATAGGTAAATGAAAAGCAAGCACAACTTTTGAAACTTTGGTATTACGATATGAGCATCTTTTGGTACGCAGGCTTCATTGGTCACAGTTTGTTATGAAAACGTGTCCATTTCGATAAAAAGTACCGTAACATCGAAATAGGAGAACCCCGTACGCATAAATAGGTGATAAGTAAAAAACACCCGCAGAGAGCACGAGACTTTCACATTTATACAAGCCTCAAAATGATAATTTTGAAATGACCCGGAAAATTGTAAGCTCTACCTCTAAACACTTGAGTACTACTGAAGATACTTATTAAAACTTGTTTGAAATCAATCCCAATTACATAAACAATAGAAGAACAGCATGTCATATCGAAATGAATCACCGAGTGTCACTTTCAATTTAAAAGGGATAAACCACAGCCGTTAAAAAAGTCCACTTCGCCTCTAAGCTTACCTTTAAACTCCTCCGAGCAGAAAGCAAAAAGGAAATGGCTTGACAGAATAAAGAATGGTAAATCCATCATCCAACGTGAAAATTTCCTTCATGACTTTGATCTAGTCTACAGAAGTTCTCCTTAGAAAGACTGAATAAATCTCCATGACCAGACCTCAGAATGAAATAAGTTGTTTATTCTTCTCGATATCCAAGTCTTTCCCTAACATCGATGTACGGTACGATATAATTCTGACCTCCAATCACGGTCGTATATTTAACGTTTAATCGCAAGGCCTCGGCCCTTTTCCACAGAATATATAACTATTCGAATTTCACGCTCTTTTGATGTTCACTTTGGAACTCCGCTAGGTGCCCGATTACGAACGTAAATTGTTTTCTTGCGAAATGAAAACATTTATTCTTGGTGATCACAGCAGTAGGGATACAGCCCAACTTATGCAACCAGTCAGTCAATGTCAAGGCTAACACAGACTCATGGTCTGATAAAACATGTGCAGCTGATGCTTGCTTGTACAAAACAAACTTCACTTTAGCACTGTGACATCGTCAAAGAAAATCGATTTCACGGCTCACGTAAGTTCCGTTGCAAGCAGTTAACCAGGATGACATACGGGTTAAAAAACTGTGACCTTACCTCGCGTTAAAAATTAATTCTGAGAAGCGACATTTGAATATGAAGTGTCTGGTGAAAATTTATTTCAAGAATACGAGTAAAAGAACAAAGTACATGAATACTCAAAATGATTTTCTCATTGATACTAGGTCAACAATAGAGCGTAGTTGCTTGGCAACCTTTTTTGAATGAAAAACAGTCAAGTCATTCAAATCTGACAGCTAAACAAACACCCTACCTGCCTGAAGTGTTGTCCCGCGTGCTTCACTACCAGCTGCGATCCCGCCAGTCTTGGTAAATGCCTGTACTGTCACAATGTAATTATGATATTCTTCCAGTTTGGATATTGCTGTTGTAAGTTTCCTTGTCGTTGCACTTTTATTATTCTTACTGCTATCTTCCGATGCAAGACGGTACAACACATTGTAATATACTAGCCCATTTGGGTGTTGGGGTGGACGCCATGATACCGTGAGCGACGTTGTCCCTCGATTTGTTATCGTCACATTTCTAGCTGGACTAGGAGCTTAAAGGACAGATATGAATTTAAATAGCATTATGGAAAGATAAGAGTACATTTTAGCAGCAGTAAGTCTCTAGCAAAACAACCAGCAATATTTTATAGAGTAATATATGCCACAAAATGAAGGCTTCATATATAAAAAAGTAAACAAAGATAAAAAAAAGTCATTTTTATCACTACAGGAAAATTGAAACAGCAAAGTATACAGGAAAATGAAGCTGTTAGCATCTAAAATTTGCTACAACTAGATTCTGCTAAAAGCTTGATCTAACCTTGCATTTTTCCCCTTCTAATGATTTCCTCAAAATTTTTATGGTGTCAAACACAAAGTTGTAACTATGTCACAGACATTATATAATCTCGTGAACGTAGATCATAAACAACAACACGCTACCAATCCATCAACAAGCGAATGTAACTAATACGCGACATCAAAATAAATGATTTTTTAAACATCTACTAAGGTAAGTGCCTTATCATTGATCTGATCCGAACTCTAGGGTTTGGGACTGCGTTAAAAACTATGTAAGTAGAGAAGTGCACATACTACTGGAAATGGGGTTGATAACAAAACAATATGTTTTATTAAAGATAATGGGAAAATATAGAACTATGTCCCCTAGCGGGATTCGAACCCGCGACCCACTCATCTTTGGTGTGGTCTTCACCAATTGCGGCAGGTGAACAACGACAACATGCTCTACCTCTCTGGTAGTCACATTAGCTCCCAATCCTCCACAAGTCGTCATGAAAACCCGTTTCTAAATAATCTTGAGACGTACTAGCGTGGGTCACGGGATCACTTGCCTCAATTGCTCGCACGCAAAGAGTGCATGGGTCACGGGCTCAAGTCATACTCTTCTCAATAATAACAACGTCTGTGCGCTAGCGTAGTATGGTGGTTTTGCCCTTCAATGGAGAATTCGTATGGCTCTTAATGCATAGGGACGTCATTTCTGCACCGATAATAACCTGAAAACACCAACTTGTGGTAACTGGTGCTGGCCACAACGAAAAAACAGATTCCTACCCCCCTCGCAAATATGACTATTAAATGATTCAGGTAGCTATTTCGCTCTGCCTTTGGTAGAATCTCTAGTTTGGGTGTTTTAGCTGGAAGATATTCATAATGAAGAAATGAAACTTTTAAACTTAAAGTGTTAGCTGTGGTTAGTGAGGTTACAATCGCATTTACAATGGCTATTAAAGTTTAATGAATTGACGGTGCGCCCGTTTGAATCGAATATACTGTAAGCACTTTTTTGTAATTTAATCCATCAAAGTTCATTTGCCTTCTTATTTACCAATTTTATTTACTACCTTACTGGTTGTTAATTCCCATATTTATTAATTGACAAGTTTATTTATCTGTCTTTATCGCTGCAGTTTACTAATCTATTAACGTATTAACTTACTATCTCACTGACCAATATACTTTCTAATTTAATTTATCCATTTATATATCTACTCGTTACTTGTTTCATTTCACGGTGGATTAATTGACTAGGTGAATGATTGATCCATTGATTGATTAACTGATTATCAATTAATTGATTGTTTTGTTAGCTAATTCATTGACTAATTCAGTAAT
Organism: Carybdea cf. marsupialis auct. non (Linnaeus, 1758); assembly: GCA_010016065.2. Taxonomy (NCBI): domain Eukaryota; kingdom Metazoa; phylum Cnidaria; class Cubozoa; order Carybdeida; family Carybdeidae; genus Carybdea; species Carybdea cf. marsupialis auct. non (Linnaeus, 1758). Next base: position 7,609 of record JAAAKL020007660.1, read on the forward strand.
AGACTGCCTGCCTGACTGATTCACTGACAGACGGACGAGCGGGCGGAAGGACTGGTTAACTGGTCGATCCAGTCATTCATTCATTGATTCATAAATTGACTGATTGACTGATCGATACAATGCTCTTTCAAACAATAAATGAAGTAAACAAAAAAAGAGGTATCAAATTGTAAACAAAAAGTATGAAGGATTGTATCGACCGCTGAAACAGCGATATGTTATACAGTTACCATACTTGGAAGTGTAATGTCAAGTGAAGTCGCATTAAACATGCATTACCAACCGTTCACTTTATGTAGAATTTTTGTAAATATTCTGGAATAAATACGCAATTATAATATACATCGAGTAAGCGCAGATGGAATGCATACAAACGTATCGACTTCTTTATCCTACCATTAAAGTTAAAAAGAATACCTCGAAAAACAAGATTAACTGAATATCCTGAACATCTTGCAACTTGGTTCCGCAAAAGAGATCAAGTTGCAAAGTCCCACACATCAAATAACTTCTGCTTCTTATATTGGAACGCTTTGAGTCAGAACAATACAAGCGGACAAAAACAAATTTCAAGTTCAAATAGTGATTGCAGCTTATCAGCGCAAATACGAAAAGTTTACCTAGGCAAAAGGTCATGACGTAGATTCGAAGAGAACACAAAACAGTTTTAGCTTATGTAATGTGGCAAAATTTTTAGAAGACTCTGTACTTTGTAAGGACAGCAAAGAGCCGGGGAATGTTTTAAGTGGTATAATAGAATACAATGACTTGGAAAATATCGGCTGCAATATTTAGTCAGCTGTCCAGAGGTCATAATGCTACACATTTCATGGGGCATTGATCGCGAGGAGTCTGGGGAAGAATAAAAGATATGAAAAAGTCGCAGACCGCACGCGGGGTAGTATAGTTGCAAACGAACCCTATTTAGTGTTCGTCGTTCAATCACGGTTAATTTTACATATGTCTTCTGCGGACATCTAAGCTAAGCCACAGATAATAGTGAGAGTCCTCGTATTCAATTCAAAGATATAGCGGGGGAAAATTGGCACCTACTGATATTATTAACGGTATATAAACCTTATCAACAGAAATATCGAACAGCAATTTCATATTGTAATGGTAAAGTGCAAAGGCCTGTTGGCTCTGCATTGTAAATAATATCTTCTTACTACAAGTGGAAGGTTTGCTTTTCTTGTTCAGCGAAATAGGTATCCTTCTGAGAAGATATGTTTCACGGATATCCGACAATGTTAGGTCGCATGGTCTTGGTGAAAACCAAGATGCAAAGATGTTTAGAGCTCAACTTGTAGAGATGAGGAGTTGCTTCATTTGCATACAAATTTGTACAGCTGATAGACTTGAAACGATGAGGAGGAAGGGCTTATGAGGTGGGGGGGGGAGTATCAAGCTGGGTAAAAAACAACGCATATACCTGAGAGACCTTGAAGATTTAACACTTGTATCCCAAATGAACGGAAAGTATTCATTTAAATCGTAAAGGGCAAAGACATAATTTTAGCTGTTCAAAGTAGCAAGACGGAGATATGATTGATCGTGTGTCTTTGTATACGCGTGCACCAAAACAAACGAGAATCTCTGAGGCAATTTTATTACAAAAAATACTAAAGGGGCCTTCCATCCCTTACCATATTCATTGGTCCTTTGGGAAACAACAGAGGGTTGTCCATCACCTGCGTCAGTGAAACCGTACAATTTAAAGGTGTAGTTAGTATACGGTTGAAGACTGCTGAAATTGTAAAAGGTAAATGACTCAGCAAGCACATTCTTCGCCGAACAGTTTTCACGCCCTTCATCATTCACGATACACTTTTGTATCTAGAAAATAAAGGAGGTGGTATTTTACGTTTCTACACGGTTCATTCTACAACAGACACATACAAAGGTAGTACAGAATGTAAAACAAGGTCTGATGTCAGCAAAACAATAGACGTCCTTCATTTTTAGTCTCATGGGGTACAATCACACAAACAAACACGTTACTTCGGAGGTATTATCCCCAATAAAATCACATCCAAATAATAAACATGTGTCAGTTGAAAGCCATTACCGCAAGCACTTATGGGACTTCACAGTACAAAGTGTGCTTAGGCTATACGATTTTATAACCCAACGAATAAAAGACAACTGTCCTTCTCGCCCTATCTAATGTCTCATGAAAGACAACGTACGTGTGATCCATGACCGAAATCGGGAAGTCCACAACTTCGAGGGGCGTACCCCGTATTGTAAACTCAAATGTAGGCAACCAAAGAGAGGAAACTAAATGTAAATACCATTGTTTGTCATACTGAAAATAAACTGGCGATATAATTTTGAGCACTCTATAAAAATCAACGGTAGCGACGCATTGAATCTCCTTTCAAACAACATTAGAAGTTCCTCCTTAGATGATATTTAACGGGAGAAGTATCCTCAACGGTACCTACAGTCATCGCTTTCGGGAATTAATATAACGTTTGAACTTTTGTATTTATGCTTCATTTATTACATCTATTACAATACCTTTGCTATAACGTAGGCTTGATGATGTTGGTAATGAAGAAAATAATTAGCTAGGAAATATGAATATCATCATATGGCTTGTTTAGTTCGAATCTGCACTATATTGTTCTCACTTTACACTGTATATCTTACTGATAAACGTCCATGTTTACCTTGTAACCTCGAATGATACCTTTGTCATCTGGAAGCAATTTCCAATTGAGTGAAACATAGAACGCTGAATATTTTTGAACGGCAAATCCTTCCGGTGTGGAAGGCACTAAAAGTAAACAACAAGAAAAGAAATACGTCCATATAGGTTATACAAAGTTGGAAAATGGAAAAGTTTGGAAAAATGCACTTGCATTTACAAATCACTGAACTGAAGAACGGTCGTATTTGTACAATCATGCTAGTTCAATATTCTGAAGCCAAACTGGTGAATACTTATCAAAGACATCATATGCAATTTAGCACTAGGTTTCGTTTGATAATCTTCGAGAAATTCACTTCTCAAGCCCGTAAAAGCTTTTCATAAATTACGCCTATGACGATGACATGGAAGAGGAGCAAGATGATGACGATGATGATGATGATGATGATGATGATGATGATGATGATGATGATGATGATGATGATAATCATGATGATTACGATAATACTAAAGATGATGATAGCAATGATGATGATCATGATAATAATAATGATAATGATCAAGAGTACAATGATGGCATTGATGATAATGATGATGATTCTGATGATGATGAGGAGGAGGAGGATGATTGGTTGGTGGTGGTGGCGGTGATGACAATAATAACGACAATGATAATGACGATGATAGTGATAATGATAAGGTTGTGAATAATGATAATAGTGAAATATCTTAAGATCCGTCGTTGATATTCACGAGATCCAGGTCGCCATTGCGCTGTTGGAAATTTGCTTTACTGCCTCGAGGTTGATTTACTATTCATTTTATAAGTTTCCCTCCTCTAGGACAGTATTATGGGTATAAGCGATTCATTGTTTGATTCATTACTGCAAACCACATAACCGTTCCTTTACTTCTATTGTTTCCATGACTTACAATCCACGTACGACATGGCCACAAAGACAGGACAGAACTGACAAAATAAATGAAAGACATTCAAATTCTATTGCATATACCATCACCACCACTGACATGCTATTTTCTAGACAGAATAACATTCATTCAATCTTTGGAATCAGTAAAATGGCACTTAGCTTCAATTCTCAACAGCTGATGAATTTCGCACATCAATCGGTGAGCAACGTGTTTTATTGCTAAGCCAAACAACATATACCGGCAAGAGTAAATAGGACTCTCGACATTACAAAGTGTTAGTTGTTGTCAAGAAAAGCGTGTCCAAATCAGGGATTTACCCTAATCTTTTGTTGAGATTCTATTAGGAGTTATTGGCGACCATAACAACTCGGCAACGATGCTTCTTCGTACCACTGTCAACAAAAAAGGCCACCTTCTAGAGCCCAATCCCTTCACTTTCCTTCACAAATAAAAAATCACTGTTATCATCATCGTCCCTACAATACTACAAAATCCCCACAATGTGAAACCTGGAGCGTGATACAAGTATCTGATTTGCTAGAGGCATGTTCCAAGTTCAGTGGCAACTATGCATTGGGTCAGGGAAGTTAGTTGTAGCTTTGTATGCCAATTTGGAGCAAAAATGAGATGTTTGGTGACCATCTAGAAGCTTCTTACATAACGAACATTCCAAGAAATATTGATACGACAACTATATCGAAAGGGTTGCACAAGGGGAACTCTTGTACCACGTAAAGAGCTGTTTATATATCAAAATGAGTAGATTCTATTTAAATATCGAGTGCCTTTCTTTCATCGTTCGTCCCTCTCTATCCCGGCCCTTATGTTCCATAAACAGCAGTAAGTATAGAAATGACAGTATTTCTCCCACTTAAACCTTCATTACTCACTTCTGACATTCCTGCATTATCGATCGGTATTTCTTATAAACCTTTGTAATGTTTTGGCCTAGTTATTTTTATGCCTATGTAAGTTTAATACTGTCAAATAAATAAAACAGATTAAAGACAAATATCATTTAAAGACCACATGCCTACTCTGTATAAATTTAACTAACTCCAAAGGGTTAATTACTCTACAGATTCCTCCCATAAATTCAATTAGACTTCATGACATACCTCAATCATGTAAGGGCATTTATGTATTTCACTCCCAAGTACTTGCTACCTAGCAGCGGCTTTGAGAGTTTAAGCTAGGATTTTCACTCGTCCCACATAAATACCTCTTTTCATTCTCTTGTAAAGTTTCGTGCGGAAGGAATAGTCGATAACCAACAAACTTAATAAACACGTGAGGCAAACAACAGGAGCAACGTTGTTTTGACAGCGTTCTGAACAGAGTATTGACCGTGGATTACTCAACCAGTGATATTTCCCCGAAGCCAGACCTGACATCATATGCAACTTCATCATGTGTAATACTAGTTTAGTTAAAACCTGACTATCACACAATCGGCGAAGTATTTCTCACATTTTTCTGGAGTAGTTTTATTGCTTCAGATCTCTTCTATAACTTTCTAAAATCCATAACCATCCTTGCCGTGAGGTCTCACTTACTTCTATGATACTTCAATATATAGGTCAATACGACCTTGTAACAAAGATAAAATTGATGTTCGATTAACACCCTGAGCATCATTGCTATTCTACTAATTTCCTTTGCCATATTTCTTATTATAAAACTTATCCCATTTAAGTCATAAATTTTCCTAAATGTTCCTTTGTTATCCTGCTACGAACACGCGTTTAACAGCTACATATTTTCTCATCATAAACAGAAGATCTCGTTGCTATAATCTTCACATATTTTGCCATACCTCCGCATTTTGCATGAGGCAACATCGAAATATACAAGGGTTCTAAATCTTGGAAGCTCGACAGTTTGAAACCACAATTTTTTACAGGCATAGCAGCTTCGTGACATCTACGATTTGATGTTACTCAGATACAACAATTGCAAGTTATTTTCAAACACAAAACCCGCTGAACAGCGGGAATACGGCCGTGTCTATTTAGCTCCATTCCCAAATTAAAGCTCACCCTACTCATCTTTAATCATAGTATGTTCCCGATAATCCTATGCAATCAAATGGTAGTTGGTTTTCGGGAGATGAAAATTGGTTTTGTATTCCATTCAATTGCCTTCCAAAACGAAAGCCACCACACGTCAGAAATCCCAATATATCTGGACAATAACAATAAAACCAATCATAACAAGACTCTGGTCGCACTTAGCTATTATGTGGACTTGCGTGATGTGTTTTGATCAGCCGGCGTAATTATTCGTTTACTGAACACCTCCAACTGAGTTTGAATTTAATTTGGAAAACGTTGTTGTTATCATAGAAATACCAATAAATGCCTGAAGTTGTCGGGCGACGATGAGTACAAATGTTTAACAAAAATAAGCCCTTTTTAAAGCTATTTAAAACACAAACAAAGGCAACAACCTGCGCAATATTTTGGGCTATGAACTTAAAGTATTTAACACCAGTTAGCAGTTAAATCTCTGCACAGTTAGATACGGCATACGACTTAGAGTATTTTACTGCCAAAAGTTGACGAGGAAAGAGCTACTCCAATCTACACTCCGTCCGATCAATGTAAAGAAACTGGAGTTGTACTTACATGCCGCACAGTTCAGCAGAAACCAAAACCCGAGTCCAAGAACAAGATATACATGTCTGAGCCACGTTCTTCGTATTTTCAGCATTCGTTTGGACCTTCGAGCAAGCTAGTACCGCAGTTTGTCTTTTAAATACATTTTAATTCCTTCCTCATCCTTGATTACTGTTTTACTAAAACCTTATTCAGATGGTTTTAAGTGTCCAGCTTTGACAAATATTTAATCTAACAGAGTAATGCTACCTGCTATTTCAAGAAAGCAGAGAGATATTTTCCTCGTAAGCCATTTTCGCTGCGTGTGCCGAACAGACAAACTAACATTGCACTTGAATAGATCTGGTATAACAGCACAGTAAGCCCGTACAATTAGTGGTGAGACCAAACACAACTAATTCGTATTTTGGTTGAGTACCTACGAGAGGTACCGAATTAGCATATGCGGCTTATTTCAAGATTGCCTCAACAATTTGAAATTAGCTTGAACATTGCCAAATATTCATAACACCGTTTTGTAAACAAGGTTTAAAAGACATTTAGTTCATAACCTCCTTTCTATAACTTTAGCTCAAGAGCCCGATTAACAAGTTCTTTAACGTAACTCTCTAGCTTCTTGTTCGTAGCTAATTTTACCCGTAAAATGGTTTGCTGCAAGAACAGATATTCAGCGGGTTAACACAATTCAAAAGCCCTGTTTCCCAAATTGGTTACACTTTCTACCGTGCTCACTATTGTCTCCCTTTTTCTTCTTCTCAGTCTTACATCTAAATGAGCTCTGGAAGTTCTTAAAATTTGTTATTTTAACTGTTTTCTTTAACTACATCGCAATTATTTGATAATACTGTCTTCTTGTACCTCGTTCTATCCACACTTACTCTTCAAATCTAAGCTTTCCTTTACTTTCTACTAAAAAATCGGATCCAGTTACTACCACTAACCACAGAATATGGTGAACACTACCGTAAATGCTGAATATACACCTACACACAGAAAGTAGTGTAATTCTTCTAAAATGGTAGCCATTGCTGGGGCATTCATACAGTATCAGTTGTTGGCCATAAAGCACAAATGCAGGAAAAACATATAGAAAAAGAGACATCTTTGACTTTGACGCTCAATGATGATCCATTGCTAGATAACAACAGTAGCACCCTTCCCCTGTCCCCTAAATTGACTGCACCCATTGCTCAGTATCTTAAAAAGTAATTGTTTCATTTTTTGCGGTGAGAAATCACTATTTAAGATGAAGTGAATCAACAATTTAATGATGTAGGGGCAATGTCATAATATCTTGAACACGGTATATTTTCAAAATGCGGTGTTGTTTTCAAATTTAAGTCTTGTGATCATCATCATTATCTTTCATTATCGACAGTCGACGTATCAATTTTCACAACCGAAGAAAGTTTTGAATAATTCCTTGATTTAGTATCCCTCGAGGCATAGGTTGACAGTGCAGCCCGGCGCATCGCTATAAATGATGTCAAGACTGATCTGGTACCTTGTTTTGCGTGTTTTCAAACGTCGTACATTTTAACGCAATCTGCGATGTCATCGGAGCTTAGAACTATTTAATTAATGCATTGTGGTAATTAACCGAGTGCTCACTATCGAAAAAACCTTGTAAAATTGGGATAACCGCTATCAAGAACCTACAAGATTCTCATGTAGTTATTTAATATAAAATGTATCACAGTTTGACAATCAATGTTCCTTGATATAAAGTGGAGGAGACGACGAAAAACTTATAACATATAACTCCTACGAGGTTCTCGAGCTCTCTCGCCGATTAATCTACTGAATAAACGAAAACTTTGCCGGTTTCTCTGGTGAATGCTGAATACAATAACTGATCACAAACATCATGGGGTAGGTAGTGTTACAAGAAGTAATGGCTTAACGCAACGGTTTACACGCTCCTGTTAATCTTGGTCCGAATGTACCGTAGACGGTTAATGGTGGCACTCTACCGTATCCTGAACGCGATATACTAATTCTAAGGTATTTACTATTTGCTTTTCTTAAAACCAACATTCGGCCTTGAAGGAGTCTCCCAAATTCCCTCACCCTACATTACATTACAATAATAAGAGCAAAATAGAATTCCTAACCCTTCATTTCTTTAGGCCCAGATATAAGCCCAGAAAGTTGGTCTAATTTACCTGGCACTACACAGTAACTCCCAATATCGAGCTGGAAGCACGCACTGTTACGATCTTACATTCTCAGAAATGCGTTCTTTAAGCGTGAATTTCTGAAAAGCCTTGAGATCTTCAAATACTTCCTCTCTGTATCATTTAATTCAGTAAGACTTAATTCATCGCTACTCTTTAAAGAGGCATGTCATCATCAATATTTCATTCAAATCTACTTAACTGACACAGCACAGCCGTCTTCTCTGCAAATACTAACCCGGTCTTTGGAGAAGCAGTTTTTCTACTTCTTGGTGTTCTCTAAGCCTTCAGCCATATTCTTATTGTCACTGTTACAACAGCTGTATAGTTCCTCAAGTCTACTGTTGACAGCTGTTCTCTGTCAGACAGCTAGAGCGGGAGTTCAAGACGTAAACAACCCTATAATTCTGGTCGGTGTAAGAGTATGATTTTCTGTACAGGAATACTTACTAAAATACGGGTCAAAGATAAAAGAATGCAGATCTTATACAGAGCGTTGATCATCCATGTCTCCTCTTGTTTTTTGGTGCCTTTTGACATATGCGCCATGACTATGTAGATGCAGGCTAACTGTGCTGAAGGTCTTGTAAAGACAAGATAAGTGAGTGGCCTTTAAAAAGTTGGCTCGCCGAACAAAAATTAAAAACTTAGTCATGCAATCCAATTGC